>JADBJO010010366.1:0-56027 GCA_016801955.1 Conus betulinus
AAAGTATCACAGGACAAGTTTACATCACATCATCATAACAATCACATCATAACAATGTCTCCCGTCTTCCCCCCTCCTTCTCCCGCCGTCCGTGGGAAACACTGTTTGAAACCAGGCAACACGGCTGTGACAATCCAGGCAAAAACAAATTACGTCATTTTCAAAATTCGTCACGTACGCCACCCTCTCTCCCTTACTTTCCCATAGCTGAGGTGTTCTCACTAGGCTAGATCAGGGCAAAAAAACTGTACCCTCCCCCTTCTCTATCACCACTAACCCCCCCCCTCCCCCGCTTCCCCACTATATTCACCACCGCATGCGGACAGTCATGCGCACACCTGGTGCACACGATGCAAGAATGTTAACTAGCGCTTGGTTACTTGTCATGCGTTGATCCGCCGCGCTTTTGAATTATCATAATTATGTTGATCTAGGCGCCAAGGCACAGGTGTAGTTGAACGTTCGCAACTAGTCCAGTCCATGGTAAGGAGTGGGAGAGTAAAACCCTCCCCTCTCTCCTTTTTTGTGTCTGGAGTAACACCCAGAAATCAGCCAGAAACCTGATTTGACAGTTTAGCATACCAATAGAAGAGACATAGCATCACCTTTTTTGTGTACTAAGACAACGGCGAAAGAAGAACAACATGTCCCTAAAAGCTTTCGCTGTGAGGATGTAAAACTCAACCATTAGTGTCACCCATTCAGTGTTTCTCAGACCAGCTGTATGTTAAGCATGAAAGACAGAAGCAGAAAAAACAGAGAGAGTGAATGCTTATCTGCCTCTGCTCTATCTCCAAGTCTAAGTTTCACTATTCTCCCAGGAATGTAAGTTGAAACTATGTTTTCACATTTTGAATCTATGCATTGTTTGCATGCATGCCATGTGATTTAGCAGCGTAACTTTGTGCCAATACTTGGTGAAATTGATCAAAATGATGAAAGAGTATTCTGTTGTAGTAGATTGCTTGCCACCATGTGGTAAGAGCTATCACCATGTGGTTAAGATTCTTTGTTAACCATCTGGCCACTATTCTTTGTGTACAATCTGACTTTTGCCAGTTTGCAATTCTGTCAAGATGAGAACTGAATGATACTTTGATCAGAAAAACAATATGCCTGTACTAGGTGAAAACTGCTAAGTGATTTATAAACATTGGTGATTGTTGGAATGCTTTGTAGAGCATGACTTTCAGTCTACACCACATGTGTACTTGGGCGAAGTGTATTCCAAGTAATGTAATTTAGCTCATAAGAGATATTGAAGACTTATTTGACTGAAACTGTTAGCACTGTATTACTGTCCCCTACCCTTTTGTAAACTCTACTCAACCTCTAAACAAAAGTGGAGATTGATAATAATAGTAGGAACTCTACACCTGAGTAATCCTTTGCTGGCTGAGTTCTTACACCTCTTCTGAAAGGTGGAGGGCAAATTTGTAAACTTGACAAGCCAGACTCTAAGCTACTTAACTACTGACAAAGTTTTCTTATCGTAGACCTGGGACCGTGGTTACGCTACATACCGGTGCTATGCGACATACCCTGGGCAAGACAGGTTGTAAAGACACACCACAGCCCAGCACTACAACAACAGGTCTACACAGCAGGATCAGTCACCAGCCACAAGAGACAGATCAATTATTATCGTCCTCTCCAACTTTAGGTAAGTCCCATTATTCCAAGTAGACTTCAACTCAGCTCATTCAGAATTTTCACTCACTTAATGATGAAACAGTGAGAACCAAAAATCAGCCTATAGGACAGACCAGTCCATTGTGACTAACTTCAATCACTTTCCCGGGTGTAAGCAAGCGAAGTTGATGTGTTAAAGTGCAAAAAAAAAAAAAAAAAAAATTGACATGTCTATTATAAACTAACTTTAAGTACTTGCCCATGTGTAAGCAAGTAAAGTTGACATGTGAAAGTGCACTAAACTTGTGTCAGTTCTTTGTTGTTCGTTCAATGTTGAATGTTTGAACTTCTCTCTAATGTTGTCTCTCGGAGCTACAAGTACTGTTAAGAGTACAAGCTTAAGGAAACCTGTCCCTGAGCCATTATTGAGTATTTTAACAGTCCCGAGAAAAAAAAATTTTCTTTTGATGACTAGTACCAGAAAGTTGCTTCTTCCACCATTAGTAAGAGAGAGGGTGGAAGTGAAATTTTAACATAATTCTCAAAGAGAAAATATTTCACGTCCTTCCCCTACATGACACACCGACCCATCCCCAACTCTCATCACAGAATTATTGTCATGAAGTTCTGTTTATGGTGCAAAAGAAAGAGACCTTGTGTTTTTTGAAAACAAAAAAAGAAATGCCAGCTCATTTCACCCGGAAAGGAACAAAAACAAACCAAACACACATGCACACGCATGCACACACACACGCACGCATGCACGCACACACACAATGACTGACTGAAACCAATCTATTGTCAGATTAATCCGTGGTGGTTGTACTGACATTCAAGAAAACATTATGAACAGAATGTCAACATTTTTCATTTAAAGAAAAGCAACAAAATTAACACTCACAAACATACGCACACGCCTCCTCGCCCCCCCCCCCCCCCCCACACACACACACAACTCCATACCCACACCCTAACATACACACAAACATACGCACACACACACCATACCGTATACCACCCTATGCACACACACACACTCACACCTTCATACACTAGCACTCGTAAACATATGCACTCACTCTCACAAAAACACACCCTCATACACTAGCGCTCGTACACATGTGCACTCACTCTCACAAACACACACACTCACACACGCGCGCACGCACCCATGTACCAAACATTATTATTGTTGGTAACGCTGTTGAGATAGTGGACGAATGTAAAATTGGCTTTTGACAAGAATGTTGACTTAGCGCATGAAAAAAAAATGGTGGTTAAGAGGTATTTGTCTGTGGAAAGTGAGAAATTTGATGTCCATTTAATGGTTTTACAAATGTATTGTCGTCTTGCACACACACACACACACACACACACACTCACTCAGCCTGGTCTTCTGCAGCTTTTCAATAATTTTTTTCTCTGGGATATTGGGCAAATGAAACAAACTGCAGCGTTACCGGAACCAGACAAAAAGCAGAAGAGCACACAAAACAAAGTGTGAAGTACCGCAGTTTTAATGCACGACACAAAACAGGACAAGAAATTGTCGTCGGCAATATACCTTCCTCAGTGACAAAAAAATAAAAAACAGTACAGACATTAACATGCGCAATACTCCCCTTGTGAAGCCAAAGTGGTGAATGAGATCCACCCAATCCTGAAGATGGAGACCACTGGGCTACAGTCATTGGAGGACAGAAGGGACACAAAGATCCTCATCCAGGCAGCAAAATTCAAACGCCTTGAAAACCATCCAGTGAACAACAGAATGAGCAGACCCACCAAGAGCAGCTGAAAAGAGGCAGCTTCATCCACCAGTCAAGACGCCTTGAAAGACAAACCCCAGTCTTGATGAAACACAAAGCAAGCCTATCCCGGCAAATGTCACCCACCCATCTTGGAAGAGGCAGGCGTTCCCAACAGTCATCACCAGCATTCCCGGAGTGGAGAAGAGAGGAATACAGTCAGACACCCAAGGGAAGGCCCTGGCCATGGAGTATATCTGCTGCCAGTACCCCCAGGAAGACTGGACCCATGTCTTCACAGACGGTTCTGCCACAGAAGCAACGAGGGATGGTGTAGCTGGAATCTTCCTCCAATACAAAGATGGAGATGAAGAAATTGCAATTCCTACAGGAAAATACTCCACCAACTTCCGAGCTGAGCGAGAAGCCCTCTGTGAGGCAGCCACAACAGTCTCGCAGAACTCCACAAGAACAACAGGGCAGGTGGTGGTGTTTTCTGACGCTCTCTCCATGCTCCAAGCCCTCAAGAACTCCCGCTGCAAAGAACAGAACCATCTCACTTCAGCCCTTGTTGCCCTCAGTGCCAGAGTGAAGAAAGTGGTGATACAATGGGTACCAGCAAACTGTGGCATCAGAGGTAATCTGGGCACGATATTAAGAGAAGCACTTCTAAACCATCCTAAAATATATATCACTTCACTTGAGTCGTTTCATGTTTGTTACAACAACACGTCAACAGTGCTGGCGTCTTATGTTTATAAAGAAAAAAAAAAAGAAATGAAGTTTTACCTTTTTTTTTCAAATGTGTGTTGATCCACATTTGGTTGGCTGTTAGAGGACCTTTCTTACGTATGTATGCAAGCCCCGCTGGCTGCCCAGAAGTATAAAGAAAGAAGAAGACCCAATCATGCATGACATTGTCCCACAATTACGCAGCATATGTTTCGTTATTGCTTGACGTGTTTTCCTGTTCATTGGATCGACATTTTGATGTCTGTACATGGGCGAGTGTACGTGTTTGTATTAAAGTAAGGATAAGAGTGTGTGAAGTTGTGCTTTGCTTTTTTTTTTTTTTTTTTTTTTTCAATTTTACTGTATAATATGTAAGTGTTGTGTTTTAGTCATGTTTCATTCATCTGCATATTTTATTGAACGTGGTTAGGAATAATCACCTCCACTTTTTTCTGTTATATTTCATTATCCACTTCTATATGTCATTTTTGGGGGGTCTTTTTCAATCATTTGATTTTCTTCACTTACTTACGTGAGTAGATCTCTGGATGCATGCGCAGACAAATTTCCATAACTATTTACTGAGAAATGAAATATCAAAATGACACTTTTTTTTGGGGGGGGGGCCAATACTCCTCTCGCTTCTTGTGCTTTCGAGCATTTTTCATCTGGCGACAGGGACCAAAGATGGAAAATGAAGACTGAGTAGCTGCCAGTATTAAAAGGTTATCATTCTTAAAAAAAAAAAAAACAACTTTAACCTGGGATTTTCCTAAAATAGGTGAAGTGCTATAGAACTTCACATTGCTTCCCCCCCAAAACAGGAGAAGTGCTATAGAACTTCACATTGCTTTTTTCTTGCGCCCCCCACCCCCCTTCTTCCCCAAATTCTACACCAAAAAGCAAACGAAAGAGTTATGAACTAAAGCTTGTATGCTGGAACTATGGTACTTGAAATTTATAAAAGCTGCTAGAAGAGCCCCACAGATAAGTGAACTGGCATATGACTCGTTTTCTTAATATCTAACCTGCACATAAAAGCCACTGAGAGATAACAACTTGGGTACAAACACTGCTGAACTTGCTGTAAAACCGATATGCTTCGAGAAGCTACGAGACACTTATTTCATTGAAAACTTGGCTGTGTGTTTGATGACCAAATCTCTTGAGCACACAGCTTACAAAGTAAAAGCCACCCCCATCATCTTCCCCCTATGCCCATGCTTTCTTATGTCATATCAGTAATGGGGACAGAAACAGATGGAAGGATGGAGGAAAGAAGAAGGAAAAAAAAAAAAGCCCATCATCTCTTTGGCAGCTGGATGTTCACAGGCGTAACAATTCAACTACACATCCTTCCTCATCTCCTTCTGTACAAACAACTTTAGATAAGAAACATAACTCCAAAGAAACAAAAAATAAGGCATGAAAATGTATTTTAATGATGCCTTTTTGACAAAAGCGAAGAAAACCCCCCCCACTCACAAACAAACCGAGACCCCCAGTAATGGAAAAATTCCTTAACAGTAACTATCAAACTAGAAGAGCACTTGGGAAAGTGCAAACCTCTGTTAAGATCGAACGGATCTGGGGCCCGTCCTTTCAGTCAGTTCTTGAAAGAAGCCAACATTTGCTTTACTTCCAGGGAAATAAATTGTCAGAGTGATGCTCCATACATGTTTGTTTTTCTTTGAATAAAACACAAATAAGCATGAAATCTCAATGCTGAAATAACTAGAAAGTTTTACTATTCAATTAAAACGTATCACGTAGATGGGTTTTCAATCCCCGACATTAATTTCACACACTTCACATAAAAAAGGAAAATCTGTCAAAGTCTTCTCAATTATGTGAATGGCTCCTGATCCACTTCCCTGCACCATGGGAAGTAACAGTTGGTCGGAACTGAAGGAGTTACTCCCCATGTGCATATCAATCTTGTTGAATGATCTTAGATTTGCAGTTTGATCCAGATCTGCTGCACAGATCGGTCACAAAATTTGCTCACTTCACCTTTGGGGCACATTCCATCTGTCATAGAGCTTTATTGGAAATAGTTTGATAATTTTTTTCTTGTGTAATCCTGCTCACAGACAAACCAGATGCTGGCAAAACATAACCTCTTTGGTGATAGAAATAACAGGAAAACGCATATGTATGCATGTACATGTTCAAATATGGATAATTCAACAAGTACTGTTTACAAGCAAATATTGTAATTAAAATCAGTTTATTTTCTTTAACCTGGTGCAGTTCTTGCCATTCTAGGATTATGTTCTCTTGTATGATCTTTTAACAGAAAACAGACGTTAAAGCTTAAGCAGAATAAGGGCATAATTTTTTATGTACAAACAGTTAATACACAAATACATGAGCTGTGTGTTTCTTCCAAACCCGTACAAAAAATCACATTAATTTTCAAGACAAAATGCTTTTAAGACTATCTCAATTTACAAAAAAATGATGCATATCAATTACAAGTTGTTTAACCACTTATATTCTAGGTATTTTGTTGAGCATTTTTCCCAACAAAATATATACCAATTTTTTAGACCATCTTTGACCAGTCTGTTTTCTTACTTTTCTGCTTTCTTTCTCATTTGTTTTTAGCACAGCCTTCTTCATCTAGATGAAGAAGTTTCAAGTTTTCACATGTTCTTTTCTTTTTGCAGAATGAACAGATAGTGCCCATCCTGGACAATGGGCACAATTTCCACGACTTTCCCACAAAATTTGGAAAATATAAAAAAATGCTGGCTTGTCACAAACTTTTTAGCAGAAATAAAGTGAATGTAATGTAAAATGATATTCATAAAGTGCTTTACCTTGCGAGAGCCCAAAGCACATGCTACAGAAATATGATAAAATACTAATTCTAACTTAAAGCACACACACACACATGCACACACACACACACACACACACACACACGAAAAACGAAACACACACACATGCAGACAGACACACAAGCGCGTCAAAACAAGGAGACTAGCACACAGGGGTAAGTGGATATCATTAATCAGTCTGGGGGAAAAGATTTGTCTTTAGGGAGTGTAAAACAGTTTCCAGAGCAAAGACAGGAGAACGATCCACAAAGTCAGAAAACCATTAGACAACAATCAAGAAAGAAAAGAAGCCAAAGTCAAAGTTATTGACACAGGAAGATGAAACAATTTGCACAGAACTTTCAGGAGAAGAGGGGGGAAGAGAGGGGCTGTCAGTACTGGAAGAACCTCAAGCATCCCCTTTGAGTGGATGCTGAGGCTATTGCTGTCAAAGTCCATATAGCTTTAGACTTTTAAACTACTTGGTTTTAGACCGCTAAGATATTGAAAGAGTGTGTTTGTACAAATACATCAACCACTGATCACATCTTACGCCTTCACAGAACAACCTCCATGAAACAAATCCTAAGGAACTATTCCAGAAAGTCAAAGTCTTCCCGCTCTTACTCAAGTTAAACATGTACTGAGAAAACCTAAAAGAATCGAAACCTTTCAGCCTATAACTGCACAAAAGCACCTTTCTTCCTTTGAAAAATACTGGCAGTTGCTAAGTGGATTATAATCCCCCTGTAGCATCATGGTTACATTGCCAGATGGTAAGAGCTCTCAAACTGACAAATTAAGAATGAATGATCCATTTTAAAACAAACACACCATGTTGGATGAAAGTATCATAAATGAAATAAATCAGACAATCATCAATATACATGATAGATATAAAAAAAACAACAAAAAAAAACAGAGGGTGTTTTGATTATAGTTTGAATCACACACACACACAAAAGGATGAACATTTTACAGGGAAAATATGAGACATCAATTCATTATCTTTGGTCACCTAATATTGTTTGAAACATTGCACAGATGCAGGTACAAGCAAAAGTGAATGGCATGCATAAAAAAAACTCACTAACTGGGCATAATTCAGTCATTTACTGATCCATTTTCAAGCACAGGCTTTTAGTAGCACGGCACTTGACACAATGTTTTACACATATACAACAGTTCAACACAAACATGATTTGTATTATGAGCTATGCATGGGTTTCATTGTCATGCTGCTTGCATTAACAAATTTTGTGAATTAGGCTTATATTAAATATAGGCTGTTATGTAATGCTGCTAAAGCTCACATCAAAAGTATAGGAAACTGGACTGACATTTACAAGGCTGTTTCAGGTAAGACGTGTAGACTAGATCATCTAATTTGTGTGCATGTACATTTTCAAATAGAATAAATGTGGACCAGCTTCAGCCCTGGACAGTGATTACCCAAGAAATATGAAAGATGAGGAGGAGTGAATAGGAATTCCTGTATGTCCATTCATTTACAACAAACCTACACACAGCACTTAACTTCATACATAACGAGAATGAACTGTGAGTTCTTTTTGTACCTGCAGATAGATCAAGCTGGGTTAAGTGCAGATAAGCTGTATTTCTTGTAGAGAAAGCAAGCTGGGCCAAATGCAGATTAAGTGCAGTTTCCTTCTGTACCTGTAGACAGATCAAGCTGGGTTAAGTGTAAATGAATTATGATTTCTGAACAGACACCAAACTATACTTAGGGTACATGAACTGCATGTCTCTTGTAACTGTAAATTGACCAATTTGGGCTAGGTGTGAGAGAACGGTGATTTCTCTTTGTCCCTGTAAAGACATAATACTGAACTAGGTGTAAATGAACTGTGATTGCTCTTTGTAACTTCAAAGAGATCAAACAGACCTAAAAGCAAATGAACTGCGATTTCTCTCAGTAATTGTAAAAAAAGACCAATCTGAATTAGGTGTAAATGAAACGTGATTTCTCTTTGTAACTTCAGAGAGATCAAACAGAACTCAAACCAAATGAACCGTGATTTCTTTTCAGAATTATAAAGAGAACAAACCAGGTTAAGTGTAAATGAACGTAATTTCTCTTTGTAATGAGGCTAAACTGGGTAAGTGTAAATGATTTGTGATTTTCCTTTGTAACTGGTAATGATGAGAAACTGGGTAAGTGTAAATGATTTGTGATTTCTCTCTGCAACTACAGATATATCAAAATTGGGCTGTGTGTAAATGAACTGCAATTTCTCACTGTAACTGTAGAGAGACCAGAAGTGGGCTAAATGCAAATCAACTGCAATTTCTCTTACAACTGTAGAGAACAAACTGGGTTATAAGTAAATGAATTGTGATGTCTCTATATAGAAATGTACATGGACCAAACCAGAATGAATACAAATGAACTGTAATGTCTCTTTTTACTTGTAGCTGGGCCAAACTGTGCTAAAACAACGAAAAAAACAATCTGTAATTTCTTTTTTTAGCCTTCAATTTAAAAAAAAAAAGATTTTCCAACACTGATAGCAGATAGAAGCATCAACTTAATGGCATACACAATATGTATACTAAATTGTGAAGATGGGGTGGGGAGGGGGCAGGAACAAAGATATAAACACACACACACACAAATCTTTCAGACACTGAGACAGTTCAGTTCAATAATCTAGGAAGTAGGAAAAAGCAAAAGTCACAAATGGACAACCTTTTCTCATCTATAGGAACTCAACGAACATAGATATCCAATGTGCCTGACCAATGAGGGTACAGTAGTTAGGTAGTAGAATTTTCACACATACATAGACAGCTTTAAAAATTTTCATTAGTCTAGTTATCACTATCAACTACGTATTGCTCACTCTTTTCCCCCCCGCCTTCACAGATCTGCAATTTCACTTTGTAATCATAGAGAGATCAAACTGGGCACAATGTAAGCGAACAATAAGCTCACTCTGTAACTGTTGACAGGACAAACTGGGCTGATCACACATGAACTGTGACCCCTCTTTGTGACTGCTGAGAAAAAAAAAATGGGCTTACTGTAAATGAACTACTGTTACTCTTTGTGATCAGACTTGGGTGGATTGCAAATGGACTGCAATTTCTCTGAAAGTTTAGGGACCAAACTGTGCTAAATAGAAAGGAACTGCAATTTATCCTTGAAACTACAGAGAGAACAGGGCTGATTGTATATTAAGTGTGATTACTCTTTGTAACTGTACACAGAACCAAATTGGACTAAATGTGGATGAACTGCAGGTTCTCTACTTTAAGACTGGACACACTCAAAACTGGGTTAGGTGTAAATGACTTGACTTCTGTCAGAGGTTGGAGCATCAGAAATAAAAACTCACGTGTCAGTGTGTTGGACCATGTTGCAAAATGCATAAGTGATCAAATGAGTAGAACATCTAGTCTCATGAAACTGTGAATCCACAGCCTGTGGTTTGTAAGTTCACACTTATCCATCATTTCAACTTGCGAAAATATAATACACTTATTATATCTAAACACAAGAGGTACAAGAAAATAATTTATTCAACAGAGATATGTGAGGTTCGACTAAAAGAATAACAACATATCCCCCTCTCCCTCCCCGGCCCCCCACCTAAGAATAAAGGAGTATTTATAAAAGATTTAATCGAAACATTCATGTACACTCAGGAAGTAAAGTGCCATCTGCATGGCTACTTTCAAGAGGAGAATATTGTCAACAAAATACACTGAACAAAATACACACAAAACAACAGCAGCAGCAAAACATACTAAACTCCAAATAATGTACACAGCACAGTAGTACTGTTATGCATTGCCAACCAGAGCTACAACCTAAAATGACAACCATACATCATGAATGACACAATGGTCTGAAAAGACAAGACAGCAGCGCTATGATCAAATGGCGCAGATTGCAGTTTTTATTTCTCATCCTAGGGTCCCTCACTCCCTCAGTAGCATCCTTCCTAAGCCACATGTTCCTTCCAGCCGCCCCTTAAACAGCCACTGCCAGTTTCTCCTGACATGGTCCTCACTTGGCAGTCAGGAGGGAGCAATCAATATCAAATCATTATGAGGAAACCCTTAAGAGAAGACCCTGCATGGCTGCAAAGTCAGTTTGGTGGTGTTCAGTGGTGCCTGTTCTGATTCATCATATTCAGGTCTCTCTACTATTAGAAACAATGATAATTAACAACCCTACCTGTGCACCTCTACTGATATGATGAGTGCTTAGTCAGGGAGCCAGATTCCACCCAGTGACTCTTCTGATCTTTCTAACTGAACACAAACGTTCTCAGGGGCACGTGTGTGGAGAGAAAAATGAAATTGTGGTCATCATCAGAGAAGGAAATGAAGGGTAACTGAATCTGAGTCTTTGAGATGATACATGAAGTGATGAAGACGATGCTAAGGAGTCCCATTCTAGTCTGAGACTGTATGGCAAGGACATGTACAACACTTCCTTCACATACTGCATCTTCGCATCAACCAGCCTGAGATACACACACCTGCAGTGTTGGTCAACACAAAAAAACTATTCATTTAGGATGACAACCAATAACGCATGCACACACAAAAAAATGGCACAGGAAGATCAGACTAGCTGAAAAGAGAACCAAAGCATTTTTGGTGACTCTCTTTTCACATCCTTTTATGAACGACTGAACTATGAAGATAGCAGTGAATAAACAAAATGAATTTCACCTTGACATCAAGAAAAAACACACACAGTTATGGCTTGGATTTGCTATTCTACTTTACTCAACCTGCAGATGTTCTCTGCATAATACACAGTTCAATGTTTTAAACAATACCGACAGGTATTAATGCAAATCATTATGATTCTGCACTGACTAAGAATATCTGACAAGATTTCAACAACCACAGTGAAAACCTGCAATACGGTTATCAGCAAATCTACATTATGGATCTATGCATTACTCATTTTACTTGTCTGCCTGTAGACCCAAAACAATGTCATCTCTTTTCATTTGCAACAAAGTACTTGTCTTACTGCCATTTGAACAAAATACAATATGCAAACCATTTTTTGTGCTCTTTTCCCTCATAGTCATATTTGTACAAATGACTTTCTCCATCTACAATCACCGTCAACTGTGGTTATATACATCAAATCTTTTTATGGACATCACATCTTAAGTAAACCGTACTTTCATTTATATTTATGTTCTCAAAATGAAAGAAATATCAAATGGACAAAAAAAAGACAAGCAAAGCATCTTGTATGCACCTGAATAAAAATAAAACATACCTTAATGAGACAATGAGGGAGAACAAGCACCCAAGAAAACATATTCAGAGACTGTAGGATGACTAGATTTGTATATGGCATTCACTTTTTTTTTTTTGCTTTTAAAATGCCTTGAGCCAAGCCAGCCCTACTGGACCATATCAGTCACTTCATTAAAACAAAAGCCACAGAGTTTCTTCAGGAAAACTCATGCATATCCATGAACAAAATACACAGGAATTCATGACATATGTATTGGCATCCTTTGAAAGGCAGATGCAATCAATCTGTGCAGAGAGTGTCAGCCTTTCTGCTTAATTTATCCAACCATTCTCTGTTTAACTTATCCACCCATTTTGTTTAATTCATCACATCCAGATGAAAAAGCTCAGAATTTCCAGCAAGTCGAGATAATATAATGAACCCTCCCCCCCACCTCTTCACTACCTAAGGGCTCTATGGTCTTCATGGCTCAGCATAGTCATGGGTCTTGGCATATCCCTGTCTTTTGCTTCCTATGACAGCATTGAATTAGAAGCCGTCAGGCAAAACATCTTCTGCTTCTGTCTGCTATTCTGGAACAGGAGATATACTGAAACTTGAAATATCAAACAATTCAACCACCATAGAATAATACTGACAAAAATAAAAGAATGAAAATGACTAACTGAAAAGATTTAAAACATAAACAGGGCACCCACAGTGAAGTGATCAACCAAAAAGGTTTCAAAATCAATCAAATCTCTAAAAAAAAAAAAACAACACTTCAGTCACATAAAACGTTGAACAGCTGGTTAAGGAGGGGTACATGAGTGACGAGCCACGTTAACTTTCTTTCTTTTCTTTCTTTCTGCATACACAGGCTGATATTCCCGCGGATACTGCCTGTATAGACAGGCAGTGGAGTTTTGTGTGTATGACCATTCTTTTATTCTGCCATTAAGACAGCCATACTCCATCTTTGGGGAAGCCATGTTAACAATACTTACTGGTCACAATTACCAGATGAAATGATCTAGCTTGTGAATTCTAATTTCCATCCTCATTGCTCACCCTGGCATATACTCTTCTAAACTCACTGCTGGAACCCCAACACAATGTCTCAGCAATCAAGTCAAAAGAATGCAGCAAAAAAAAAATGCTGTCTCTTAAATTGATATATCTTAAAAAAAAAAAAAAAAAAGTACGTATGTCTACAGCAACATCCAGTAATTATGAATATGTTTTTATCAAAATAATTTTTATCAAATCTAGAAAATGACGTGATACTGTTATATGACGAACAATCCAAGAACAAACGATATGCAATTTTCCAAACAAACAGTAACCAATAAACTGACACCATCAAAAGAGTGGCAAAGATTTTTGTTTGACCAGATCTGATAACAATTTAGAATACTGATGTCTGCCAGTTGCTTGCTGTAGTTTGAAAGAAATATCAACAGGGAAATATCTGATCTAGAATTATGAAAACAGTGTAATATGATAATACTTGCTGCAGGTTTAAATAATATCAACTGGAAAATATTCGTTTTCTTGAACTATGAACCTGAAATGAGCAGAATATCATTCACTTCCATGACGGATCCACACAACTACTAGGGCATCCTGGAGATGTGGGACCAAAACTAACAAAATCTGAACATCAGTATGGAGGGAAAAAAAAAGCTACAATATGAATATATTAAACTGCTTGATAATGATTTAAAGTCTTCCAAAAACAAACGAAAAAAACAACTGTGACTGTACCATTTCACAATAATATCAACAAACATACATCCAATAAACATGTGCTTCTGTGATGAAGCTGGAAGAAGGTGCAGAAAGTGGGAATAAAATGAAATATTGGGTGACAGTAGGAGGTTACAGAGGAGCAAGGTTGGGGGACGAATCTGGTTAAAAAAAAAAAACACAAACAAACAAAACCCACTCATCTACAAAAGCAAAGAATACCTGGTGACAGCTACACAGCAACCGGAAAAGCCATGATGATGATAACTTAAAGGAACAGAAACATCTAGGACTGGTCCCACTGTTCTGAAAGAAAACTGTCCCAAAATGCCCCAGACCATCCAATCACAAACATCCATCGATCAACACCTGATGAATACTCTTCATTGGATGCGATCGGAAGCATACAAGTGAGCAATATGGTATTACATGAATTACACTGGTTATTTTCACTGTGAGCAATATGGTATTACATGAATTACACTGGTTATCTAACATCTTTTTTTTTGTTGCATTCACACAATATTTATTACGTTAGTGCACACACAAATTCACCAGTCTAAAGGGTTTGGAAGCCTAGTCAAAGACAGAATTTTTAAGTATTTTTTCATAAAAATAACTAAACATTAATCATGTTTTCTCACCCTGAAAGTTGCCAATTCAAATGATTTGGAAGCCTATGTAAAGACACATTATCTTCTTTCAAAACTTTTCTAATGAAAAAAAAGAAAAATCAATGAATCATGTGTTCTCGTCATGATTTACGTTAAAGCATTTAGTAATTCCCAGCTGTGGTAGACAAACAACACACACACAAATATGTGCATACACACACACACACACACACACACACACACACACAATATGTGCTTACACACACACACACACACACACACAGCAGCAGCAGCAGCTAAGAAAATTTACTCCAGAGACACAGCTCTTCATTTCTGTGTGTAGGCTGGATTCTGATTATTAAGAGAAAGCAGATGTGCCAACAGATAAAAATATGATCAACATATCCAAAATTATTGCTCTGAATGTATATAGAAGTCACTATAAATCAGCAAGCATGTTGAAAAAGGAATGGAAAAAATTCTACGAAATAATTGTATCAACTCCTCTATGAGCTTCATTACTGTCTGTTGAAAATGACATTGATAGCATAAGCTTGGTATTTTTTGCAAACAGCAAATGCAGAGCAGAACTGAAAGCATTTAACCAACTCATCCCGTCCCCACGTGAAAAAGAAAGAACAAAAATTCACAATTTCTTTAACATTAACACCTGGTTACAAATCAACTGATATTATAGATCTGGAACACATGTATCCTAATTAGCACCTGGACAATCCCCCCACCCTCTTCCCTCTCCCACCCCTCCTTCAACTCAGAAAAAAAAATGAGAAAAAGAACTCAAATACTTCTTTATCAAAAGATAAATGCATCTTTAAAATTCTTTGTTTCTTCATTAGTTTTCAGTTTTAACCCTTCTTTTTTTTCCTTTTAATTAGAATTCACTTCCAGAGCAGAGAAGAGACACAGAAACTAGCTTAGGATTCTACCTTGGACCCCTCCACATGCATTGTTGTGAGAAGTTATTTTCAACAATAAGGGCAGAGCTGTTAACTTGTACTTACTTGCTTTTACTTTCTAACTGCTTGCACTCTTTCTCTCCACCCATTTTAGATATATACATACCTCTTTGTACTTGTGTGTGTGTGTGTGTGTGTGTGTGTGTGTGTGCGCACGCACGCACGTGTGCACACTCGGTGACATCACATTTGCCAGCAAAGTTCAATACGGATCTCCCAGACAGTTGTTCAATTCGCAGAAAGCACACACCACAACTCCATATTCATGGCAAGGATGTAGAATAACACAGAGAAAAATTCCCAAAAGACGCTGTTCTTTCCCGCCCACTAAGGACTCCTGTTTTCCCACAAGATACAGCAATGCTGTTCTTCCCATTCCACACATCAAAATGCTAAGGACTCCTGTTTTCCCTCAAGATACAGCAATGCTGTTCTTCCCATTCCACACATCAAAATGCTAAGGACTCCTGTTTTCCCACAAGATACAGCAATGCTGTTCTTCCCATTTCCACACATCAAAATGCTAAGGACTCCTGTTTTCCATCAAGATACAGCAATGCTGTTCTTCCCATTCCACACATCAAAATGCTAAGGACTCCTGTTTTCCCCCCCCCAAGATACAGCAATGCTGTTCTTCCCATTTCACATATCAAAATGCTAAGGACTCCTGTGTTTTCCCACAAGATACAGCAATGCTGTTCTTCCCATTCCACACATCAAAATGCTAAGGACTCCTGTTTTCCCCCAAGATACAGCAATGCTGTTCTTCCCATTCCACACATCAAAATGCAAGTCCAATTTCCCAACATATCAACATCACAGTCTCTTTCATCACAAAGCTTTGACATTCATCGCACTCAATACATAAGAACCCCAGCACAAACTGTTTAACAGATCATCAACAGGCAGAACAGGAACCAATACTCACTGAAGACCAAAAGCAACAGTGTCTACAATTCAGGTCCATGGTACACTGCCATTAGCCTTTACACGAAAAAACGTTGATTTGTGAGCAGTTAGACACAGAAACCAACACCAATTGGGTAGATCTATTAAAGCAGACTGACACAGCTGTTGAGCTTGTCATGAAAGCACCACTTCAAAAACACCGACATGTATAACACATTTGATTGATGCCCCATACAAGCCAAAGTGGCCTTTTCTATGGTTTACTTGTCCAGACCTCTCCTGTTTGGATAATGTTCTCACAGCATGTCTTTCGCTAGAATAATACTGAAAATGTCACACACACACACACACACACACACACACACAAAAAAAAAGAAAAAAAGTCTGGTAACGAGTAAAAGATTCTGGCCAAGTAAAGCTAAATCATGGATAATCCAGTGGGGTTGATGATGCTGATTCAGAACCAATGCAGGTTCACCACGAGCAACGACTGCCAGAGCCTGCCCAGAATCATCATGTGAAGCGTCGGTGACCACCAGGACCTGTCAGACTGGCCCCTTCAGCATGAACACAGAAGACCACCAGAATGCAAGCACCTCCTGCCGGCATTAGCTCATCACCGCACATGCCAACAAGCACTGGAACTGGAACTTCTGCAGGGTCACACCAGTGGTGCCACAAATACTGGATAGAGGAACCCTTGCAGCATCATCTCTCGCACCCCCTGCATAGCGCTGACTGCTGTGGAATGTAGTTTCTACACGGACACAGCCGGCGGACATTGTCACGACCCCCTACGCAGCTGAAGAGCATTTCATTGTCTTGCAGAGTGCACTCTTGTTTGTCCACGTTGACCGAGGGGTAGTAGATGTTGGCCGAATGGTTCACCTTCATGCACATGGTGCTGCTGTTTCTCAGGGTCCCCTCTGTGTTGATCTCCAGAAAGTGACTGGGCTCGCAGATTAAATCTGTCAATAACATCAAACAGGACAAGGTTCTATAGCATGTCAAATCAGGTTTTCTTTTTCATTTTTTCAGAGACAGATAACAAGAAAAAAAACTGATCCCAAATACAAAAAACAAATAACCAATGACCAAGGACTGATTAGATATAACCACACCCTTGTTAGCATACAAAAAGATCATTCTGTATAAATCATGAATTCACCCCCCCCCCCCTCCCGAAACCTTTGTTACTTAAGCTGTGTTGTCTTTTGTAACTGCAAAGGAATTAATATTTTCTTGATTAAATTATAATAAACAAAATAAAACAAAATAAACCTCAGACCACTTAAGACTTTACTTCATCATAAGGGGTCCTCACATGAATATATAAGCAATTTACGACGATACTTCAGCATAGAGGGTACTTAAAAACGAATGCAAAATGCACACATGTATACACATACAGACCAACACACATGTTCACAGAAACAAGCGCACAGAAAGTGTTGTCCAGAATAACTGGTCCACCTTCCATATTTAACAGATTTTGTTTCATCTTTGTATCGTTTTTTTAATCCGCTGGTTTTCATCCATACTTAACCTGTGAGCTTCTCAAAGCAATTTAATCATTGTGAGAATCATCTCTACTACTACCTCTTGCCCAGCAGGCCTGGGCACACGACTGTCCCGTCTGACCCCATAACAAAGGTCACAGCTGAGGGCGGAGGCCATTTGGACACAGTATGCTGAAAGTTGCAGAACTGTTGGTGCTGGATATAGGCGCTCATTCTCTGTAGCATGCCTTCCTCTGTGAACTCGTATGGTGTGAAAGCAGTGAACTGCACATTTCAGAAAAATAAAAATCAACTTTTGCTTGAACTTGTCAGATGTTCTGTTGCTTAGTTCTCTATCACCTTCTCTAAAAAATGAAGACCTAAAAAAAATCTTTGACAAGATTAATCACAAGCACAACTATTCCTTGTCTACTGGAAAACCACACACAAAAACAAACATACAACCCCCCTCCCCCTCCTCATGTACACATACAAACAATATTACAGGTTCCATTCATTTGAAATATGATGTTATGAACAGTATTTCTTTGACCATCAATATTTCTCCCCAGGGAAGCACACACTGCTGTTTTCTTGTAAAGCTAGCACAAAGACATATACCCCAAAGTTTCCACTAATACTAAAACACTAGCAATCTGACTTGTAATCTCTTGCCACAGAGTGGCTTTGAAAGAAGTTGTAGTCAACTTTTCCCAAGCCTTTTCCTAATAGCCCATCCCCCAGATACAGCTTCAGATTCAAATTTCCAAACATTCAGCTGAGAAGAGGCAAAGCTAAGGTCACACTGGGTGAGTTTCTCACTACAGCATACATGGGCATAAATCTATGCCTCTTGCAGGCTTTCTTACTACTGTTTGAAGAATTAGTAAGACTTGTCATTCTTTGGTCACAGCAAAACTATGGTATCACCATTTCTTAAAACTCCGCAAGTAGGAATATCGTTCAAAAACTTCATCTCTAAGATTTTTTCCCAACCTTCATTTTTTTTTTTATTATAAGCTCATCATATTTGTATTTCGCCAAACATGTATAAAATATATGTCAAAATCGGATGGGTAAACAGCTCTGCAATCACTAAACAACGTGCAGTGAACTACCAAATTGTGGAAAGAATCCTGCATTCATGTCACATGACAATTGATCTAACCATTGTTTTCCTGCAAAATAATGTGGTGTTGACTACAAAATGCCAACCAAGGAAAAAAGGCAGGCATGAGAACAAATCACTTGCATCTGAGCGAGAGAATCCCTCAGTATGACAAAGGGTTTAATTGAATCAGGCTGTTGTATCACTAGTAACTCCCAATTTGCCTTCATAGCTCTCATTATTTTCAGGCTGACCAGGTGTCAAATTGGGTGCATGAGGTTTATCAAGACCCGCCCATTTACAAACCAACTTTTGAGATTAAACATGAACATTGAAAAACTGACAGAAAACTTGCTAGGAAAGTGCTGGAATCCTCAATCTGAGTTCTGAGTTTCATGCAGAGCAACGTTTTTTTTTCCCTTCTTCTTCTTCCACTATACATTCAATCTTCACTGGTGATCAGAATTTTTTTTATATTTAAAAAAATTTTTTTTACATGATGAATTCAGGGCCAGAATGCAGCAAGTGCTTTGTGCATGGACAAGACCCAGAGCAACATGCACGTTGTCTAGCAAAATTTTGCTTGAAAGCCCACTCTGACAAGGGAATAATCACATGCAAAGGCAGAAAAGAAAAGAATAAATACAGGTGGTGATTGTACTATCATAAGTACAACCTGAACTTCATCATACGCACACTGATCTGCTGTGATGATTACTTGTACAAAACATTATTCAATAGGAAGAAAATATGTTGTTCAATCACACAACATTAAGTCGGTAACACATCAGCAATATCTCTCATTTCTAAGACAGAAAATCTTTGCTGCACTTTCAGCAGCCAGCCAAATATCAGCAATTATACTGCCATATTGTGCATTTACATTTATTTTGTGCATGAATTCTGGATGTACTTCTGTAAATTTATCTTGGTATTTATACACCCTGAATACATGTACAAATGGTATACATTAAATTATTATAATGCGTTAAAAAAAGAAAAAAAAGAACCCAAACAACAGAACAGTAAACATAACTATAAACAGAATGGAAACAAACCAAACACACACACACACAAACACACACATACCCGCCACCTCCCTCAAGCCCGTCACACAGACCCACATCCAGACAGGCATCCACACACTGTGTCTGTCAGCAATAATGAGTACCTCATTCAGCCTTAGCACCTCCTGAACAGCCTGGTGAACCTCGGTCAGGTTGCTGATGTCGATGGTGTACACATGGGGCCTCTGAATGAACACTTCTGCATAGGGATGCTGTGAAGTCACCTGCGGTCACAACGAACATCTTTCACCATTTTTTGTGCTTTAAGTTTTTATTAAAAAAAAAGTAAACAATGTTAAGACCTAAGAGATCAAAACACCTCGTGTTTTTGTCATGTGATTCATTTGTCTATCTTTTTCAGCGCAGACTTATTAACACATTTTCAAATTTGTTAAGATTTCTGCCTGCAGTCATCTCACTTTGCTACTAAACAAAGATGTAACAAAAGCATACAGATAATTGTTTAGAAAGCCCTCAGATCCCTTATTTACATCAGCTTGCTTATCAAATTTCACCATGCTTCTTGGATACGTCTGTACCAAGACGCACGCACAAAATCTGCACATTCGAACGATCAGAGCCATTCAAGTGGAAGTTCGGGTACCCTTCACAAACGTGCTTTACTCTATGTCAGAAAATGCTGATCTCTGTGCATCGAAAGGGAAGAACAATAATCAGTTGCGTATTTGAATCATACACTTACAATGAAGCACAAATCCTGATGGACTATGCTTTGAAGGGAAGTAATCGCACACTGCCACACCTTGAGTAAAGGTTCAAGTGTACCTGCATTGTCTGTTAAAGTATAAACTCTCATTGATTAAAAGTATGGTAACTATTTCTCACTTGTTGGAATTAGTTATATGCCCATAACTCTTAATGAATGTTGGCTACCACACCAGTCGCCTAGCAGAAATGCCAACACAAAGTACACAGATCAAACCATTACTATTCCCTGCTGTATTTAAGATTTGCTGTCTTGATGACTGGTGCGTATGGGTCAACCAATCATCCACAACATCTAAATTGGGATAAACACAGTAAAAACACATGAAACACCTATATACCATGAATGGGTATACAGCAACCCCCCAAAGTCCAAAATGTTTAGTCAAGAGTGAATGTCTGGTAAAGGTCTGGGTGCATTTTTACAGCATGCAAGCAACTTGGGGAGTAGCTGCATGTGGGAGTTACATCTTAGTAGAGGAGTGACAGATGACAAATCATAGCAAGGAATACAACATGCCCCCAGAACCCCCACCCTCCTGATGTCTACATACCAGAGAGAAATGCTCAATTAATCTGGCACTGTGATTTAGCAGTATGACACTGTAGGCATTCGCTGGCATATGTTAATCAGAAGAGACACAAGGTAACATCACCAAAATGACTAATGTCTCAGCACTGAGGCTGTGTCCTCTTTAATGAGCATTGCTACGATAACACTGTACGTCATTCAATGAGGCCTGCGCGCAAGGCAAACCCCCAGGGAACTTTGGCGCTAGAGGGGAAGGTAGGGCGGGCATTAGAGTCTGACATGGTAAGTATACTTAGCCAAACAGGGGTATAACACAAACTCCCCATTTTTTGGCGTCGTATACTATACCATGTCAGACCATAGCAGAATTTAAAGTAATAGGAGGAGGGCCGAGCGCCCTAAATGGTTCCTGGGGTAGACCGATATGGCTGCATTGGCCGCCACAAATGAAATCCCTTTAGAACCATCAGCCCTGGTCATGCGGATGTCCCTTAAATAAAAGTTTATGAAAGGGTTCTCCGAACGCCAGTAGGCTGCCTCCAGGAGAGATGGCGCACGGGGACAGAGTGCTGGAACGCTGAGGACGTGGCCAGCGCTCTGACCTCATGGGCGGGGGGTGACAGGGCTGGGAGGTCTTTGTACGCCTGGGCATAGGCAGATCTGATAGTATTGGATAGCCACCTAGAGATAGTGCCCGCCGATATGTCCTTCTTGTTGTTGGGGTTGATGGAGATAAGAAGGCGTCGCTGCGAGGAACGCCTGGGGCGGGAACGCTCCCAGTAGTATCTGAGGCACCTAGAGGGGCACAGGTCCATCCCCCCCCCGCTCGTTGCCTAAGATATCCGCTAGAGAGCGGATCAGGAGGGAAGGAGAGGCTGTGCCCGGTTCCTGGTTCTTCGCTAAGAACTCAGGTAGGAACTTAAGTGAGACCGAGCCGTCTCTGTGAAAGGCGATGTCCCGAGGGTCCCCGCTGAGGGGGCATGAATCTCACTTCGCCTTCTGGCTGAGGCCAGGGAGAGAAGGAAGGTGGGTCTTGAAGGAGAGGAGGTCAAAGGGAGCGGAGGGGCTCGAAAGGGGGTTTTCTGAGGGCGCCTAACACCAGAAAGAGGTCCCACAAGGGGGCGCGCCTAGGGGATTGAGCTTCCCGTAGGGCAACCCCCCGTGATAGTTCTCTGAGTAGAAAGTCATTGTCGAAAGATGGGCCGCCGAGCTGTCGGATGGTGGTGCATACGGCCGATCGGTAGCCCCGAATGGAGCTAGCCGAGAGTTTTAAGGAGGACGAAAAAGGTGGGATAGGAAATTGCCTAGCTGGATGTTGGAGGGGTGTAGGTAGGGGACCGAGTTAGCCGTGCACACGTGACCCATCTCTCCCATCTGTAATTATTATAGAGGGACTCTGTGCTAGCCCTACGAGAGGCCGAGGCCAAGTCTCGTAGTCCCTGCGATGCTCCCGCTTCTGTCAGGGTCTCTAGGACAGAGACCGGGGTCTGTCGGCGGGGGCGGCGGGGACCGGTGGTCGCAATTTGGCTGGCATAGAAGCCAAGCGTGTAGGCGAAGCATCTGGGGATTGGAGTGAGGGAGGCCCGAGCGAGGTTGTCTGAGCAGTCCCCCACCGAGGGGCTAGCTGGAGAGGGGGAACGTGAGTTAGGGACCTGAGGTCCGGGAACCACGACTGAGTCGGCCACCATGGGGTTATGAGGATGAGTTTGGGTCTCTCTCCAGCCTGGCCTTCCTGATCACTTTGTGAAGTATGGGGAAGGGGGGAAAGGCGTAGGCGACAAGTCCCGTCCAGGGGAGGGAGAGCGCATCGACCGCGTACGCTCGGGGGTCCGGGACTGGAGAGACATACATGGGGAGTCGATGGTTGAACCGTGTCGCAAATAGGTCGACCATGGGCTTGAACCAGTGATCCCAGACAGTGGTTAGTGTCAGCTTGTTCAGGGTCCACTCTGTGTGCAGAAGGGTCCCTGACCGGCTGAGAGTGTCTGCCAGGATGTTCCGTGTCCCCGCTATGTGTCTCGCACGGAGGGTGGTTCCCCCGTGCGTGGCACCAGCGAAGGGGGCTCTGTCCGAGAGAGAGAGGCCGATGGAGTGAGCCCCCCCCCCCCCCCCCCCCCCCCTTGTTGACGTAATGGGCTACCGACGTGTTGTCCGTGAGGAGGAGAACCAGTCGGTGCGAGATTAGATGCTGGAAGTGGAGGAGGGCCAGTCTGACCGCTTCCAACTCTAATATGTTGATGTGGAGGCGAGCCATCTGTGTGTCCCACATCCCCGAGGCATGACTGTCCCCCAAGTGGGGCCCCCCCCCAGCCCGAGTTGGAGGCGTCCGTGTATAGCTCGAGGGACTGAGTTGGGAGAGAGATCGGAACGCCGGTGATCAGGGTGGACGGATTGAGCCATTCCTCCGTGGCGCCCGAGAACCAGGGGCCGAGGGGAATGGTCAGGTCCCAGCGGTCCGAGGTCTGGGACCAACGACGACGGAACTCCCTCTGCAGCTGGCGTTTGGGGACCCGACCCAGCGGAATGAGGGCAGAAAGGGACTCCATCATCCCTAAGAGGAGGACAGAGTTCTGGCCGAGGTGTGCGAGGCTTCTCGGAGGCGCACGATGAGGTCCACAATCCGGGCGGACCTCTCCGGGGTCGGGGCGACCTTCATGGTAATCGTGTCGAAACTCATGCCCAGGAAAGAGAACCTCTGACTGGGAATAAGTTCGCACTTGAGGGGGTTGATTACAAACCCCAAGGTGGAACAAAGGCTGAGGAGGCGGGTGGTGTGGGCCTGGCACTGAGCCTGGGAGGAGGCTAGGACAAGCCAGTCGTCGAGGGTAAACCAGGAGGCGAATGTCCTCCTGCCTGGCCAGGGCGGCCATCTCCTTGACAACCTTCGTGAAGAGGAAGGGTGCCAGGGAGAGGCCAAAGGGGAGAGCTTTGAACTGGAACACCCGAGCTTGCCAGACGAACCGGAGGTAACGTCGTGTGCGCGGGGGTGAATAAGGATCTGGAAATACGCATCTTTCAGATCTATGGAGGTCGCCCAATCTAGGTGGTGAATGGAGTCTCTGATCTGGGAGGGTGTGTCCATCTTGAACTTGGTATGTCTTAGGAACTTGTTGAGGGGGGAGAAAGGTCGAGGATGGGCCTCCATCCCCCCGAAGGTTTGGGGATCACGAACAGGTGGGAGTAAAACCCGGGGTTGGGCTGGAAAACTCTCTGCGATGGCCCCCCTTCTGTAGGAGTTCGAGGACTTCCAGGCGGAGGGCCTCCGCCTGGGCAGGTGGGGGGTCGCTGGGGGACGGAGGAGGAAAACGCATGAGGGGAGGGCGACCGTGAGCCCAGGGTAGGCGAAACCCATCCTGAAGCACCGACACTACCCAGGGGCTGAGGCCCATACGTCGTCGCCACTGGCGGGCATGCCGGGGGAGGTTGCCCGCCAGGGGAGCCGATGGTCCGGGGGGGGAAGGGGTACAGTGGGGCCGTGTCTTGCTGGGCAGGTTGTGCCAGTTCCATGCCCCCTACGGGAGTGTCCTCCAGTCACCTGCGGGGCCGTGCTTGCTGGCCGAACCGAAAATTCTGGCGAGTTTTGGTTTAGGCCTCTGCGAGTTAAGTGGGCGCTTGGCCGGCCCGGCGGTGTGAGATGGGGCTTGACGGGGGTACGGAGTGGGCCTGTTGGCCCTGGGGTAAGACCGAAAGGGGGGTCTGGAAGGGCGTGGCTGAGGCCGGGGGGCGAAGGACGCCGCCTGCTTGCGTTCCTCGAGAGAGAGAGACATAGCCGAGGTGGAGTACTCGCCAAAGAGCGAGTGATCCTGGCCCGGGACACATCGTAGGGATGCCCTGAGTGCGGGGGAGAGTGAGGAGCGTGCAAGCACCGCGTCTCTAGCCACAAGCAGACAATTAAAATGGCTTGTTGCTGCGCTGTCCGCCGCAGCCGACAAGTGATGCGATATCCTGTTGACTAGGTGTCGCATGAAGGGATCGCTGAACAAGCGAAGTTCGTCCTGGTGGGGTTCGGAGTTTGTATCCGAAGGCCCTGGGACGGCGCCGTCATCCCCAGGCCAGAGTACCTCCGCCCTCTGCAAGAGCATGCTAAGGTAGGCATGCCCTGCAGTGGTGTGTAAGATGCCCATCCGGGCTACTCGGTCCCAGTCCTTTAACGCCTTAAAGGAGACAGTGGCCGAAGTAGGGGGGGGCCCGGTTGGGTATCAGGCGACAATCCGATTGGGAGATGGCCCACTCCCTGGTGGCCGGATTGTCAGCAAAGAGGGAGGTAACAGGGTGCTTCCTGCGGGTCCCAAGTAGGGCGCCGAAAGGGGCCGCATTGGGTGCCGGGGGAAGGTCTTGACCCGGCGTGGGGACGGCGTCTGCACCCCTGGCGCGTTTCGCCGGACTCTCCCACAGTGAAGTGTGAGGGACTGAGGAGCTACAATCCTGAGTCTTGAGTGTTGGGCTGGGGGCGGCCCAACGATCTCAGGAAAGGCCAAGAGATATCGGCAGAGGGGGGGGCGTCCTCGACACCAAGTCCGGTCGAAACCGTTCAATGGTGTTGATGTCATAAAGTGATGAGAAGAGGTCCTCATCGTAGTCCTCCTCAGGCTGTGGGGAGTCTAATTCCTGGGAAGGGAGGTCTTCCTCAGGAGGCAGTGCGCGGGCGCGTGCGCGAGGTCCCCGCCCTGGTAGGGGGTGGGGGGGGGGGGGGGGGGGGGCGGGACCCTCGTGGCTCTATACTCGGCAGACGGGCTAGGGGGGGAGAGAGCCCGGACTGCCGATCGGACAGCGCCCGAGGTGGGAGACCCAGGTCGACCCAAGTCTGTGAGGTTGGGTGCCACAATCGACCAAATAGTTGTTCAGGTTGGGTGTGGGTATTAAGCCACTGGTCCCTCTCGGGGGCATAGAGCCACTGGTCCCCGGGGAGATAAGCGGGCTGTGGCGGGCCCAGAGTACTGTGCAGGGGACTCGCCGGGGACCGGGGTAACCTGGGGCAGCAGGGGGGGAATAATAATCGACCGTGGTATGTGTCCCCCCCCGGGGGAGCATGCGGGCCCCAGAGGAATGGGGCAGGTTACCCGTGGTCCCGCTGGTAGATCCTCCCCCCGGAGGAACGGGACCGAGGACGTTGCCCAAGTGGGGGCCGAGTAGGTCGGGCCCCCAACGTCCTGAACCCCTAGGGGAACCTGCGACGGGCGAGCGGGGGTTGGTCGGCCGTCTTTGTGTATGATCACAACCGGTGGATGCACTCGGTGTTCCCATACGCCCAGAGTTATGGACATGTGCATGGTCGTGCCAAGACGACGTGGCCATAACACTGCATCCGGAGCTAAGGGGACGCTCCTCGTGCAGGGGTGTTGGCTGCACCTGTGCACGGAGGGGGAGAGCGTCGTGAGACGGCGAGTCCAGATGGGGGGAAGAAGGGACCCGCCTGTCTCATAAATGCGAGTGACGGGTGGGGGTTCCAGCCCAAGGCCGTCACCCGTGCCTGTCCGCGGCCCGGCAAGGGGTCCCCGGGGGCGGGGGGGGTCGCGTGACTCGGCATAGTAAGGTGATGAGTGAGTAAGCGCAGGAAAGCTAGAAGGCAGGGTGGCTGGGGGCGAAGCGGACTCCCGCTGGGGATGTTTTGGCTAGGGGGGGTCCCTTAAGTGGGGCCTTGCCCTTAGATTTCCTGGGCATGTCGAAGGAAAGGCACTTAGCAATAGCCGCCGGTTGCCTTCTAGCTTTCGAACGCAACGGTCGTGCGTGCGTCCGTCGGTCGGGTAGAGAGGAGGGAGATTCCCGCGTCCCCTCCGCGGGGAGGGTCATCTCCAACTACCGCGGCCCGTCGTTCTCCCAAGGAGAGAACGGTTCGCTCGGGGGTTGGAACCAACTCGTGGGTGGGTCCTCGGGAAAGAGCGCGAACCCTGCACGTCAGAGTTGTTGCTCGACCCAGCCGAGTCCTTCACCCATATTGGGCGATGGCGCCGAGCGAAACCGGAGCACACGATCGTAAGCGAGAAAGTCACGACGGTCGATCGAGGGGAATAACTAGGGGCAATCGATCGACCGTGCGCACACAAAAAAAAATGAACAACGTACACAATGGAAAATAAGGTAAACAAGTCCGTACAGGGACACAAAGCGCAGCAGAAAAGGCGAAACTGCGCGTGAGAAGCGACCGTGGCGTGGCCCAAAGTGCTGAGTAACGCCACGTGTAAATACCAGGACAACGGTCGATCGCGATCGTTGAGGACACGAAGGCGAGCGAGAATTTCTGGCAAATGAGGGGAGGGGGCAAAGGAAATTATTGTGGACGAAAACAACCCCCTGTAAAATACTGGGGGTAATAAGGTGACAAGAGGGGGAGACCGGCGCAAAACAAAATGGCGACGAGACTGGAAGATGGCGACGAGACTGGCTCACGATCGTCGCACAGGAGGTTGTGGAATCGTGGAATAAATGACGGCGAGGGAGAAAACGGAATTTAGTGGCGACTGGGCCGAAGGCGATTGAAAAGGGAGGCCGATGGATAAAGAGAGGCACCGAACCAGCGATGAACGCGGCGATGGAAAATGCCAATCAAGCTGAACCGGTGACGCGCGGAAAGCAGAACCGGGAGCACACAATCGCGAGAAAATTCCGAAAATAAGGTTAGAATGCTAGCCCAGCGATAACCTCACACGTCAAGATACTCTGAGGGATAAGCACAAGCCACAAATAAATGAGTTCAGAATGCGAACACAGCAATCTTTACACAAAGGCAAAGTATAGGCGAGACAGAGCACAAGACTTATCTTGCTTGGGTGACAGGCCGAAGAAGAATGACGTACAGTACACGAACTTCGGCATCTTCCGTAGGCGGAAGTAGGGTGGGCGTCACGTGACTATCTTATGACTGCATTGGCCACAAAACTTCGGCCTGACGGAGCTGACTGACAGCCGTTTAAATGGTATGGTATAGTATACGACGCCAGCACAGTGAGTAAGCTTTAAATCATAGCAGAACCCAACATCAACACTGAGGGACATATTGAGCAAGTCTTACTTCACTGAGAAACCCAAGACCCATGTAGGTCTGAAACAGTGAGGGATTTAGCATGAAGCACTTACTTTACAGGCGAACCCAAGAAAACAATGAGGACATGCTGAGCAGAATTTACTTCCTAGGGGAACTCGGGCCCCTCACATGATTAAAACAAAGAGGGGCAAAGTGAGTAGTCCTTCCTTCATAGGGGAACCCAAGACCCACACAGATCTGAAACAATGAGGGGCAAAGTGAGTAGTCCTTCCTTCATAGGGGAACCCAAGACCCACACAGATCTGAAACAATGAGGGGAAAGGAGAGTAGGCCTTACTTCAGACAAATGAACTCTTGGAGGCACAGTAAATACGCACTTCAGCACTTCAAATAACAGCACAGCCTAACCACTAGTCAGAATGGCACAGCACTTCTTCCATGACATTCCATCCAATCTGAGCTTAGTTACACCGAAAAACCGTCGGCAAGGTAAGTAACTCCGTAATTTGAACATGGTTACCCAATTAAAAAATTAATTTAAAAGAGAGGAAAGGAAATAACGAAATGAAAATAATTTTTAAAAATTCCTACGAATATATATGTTGCTATATCGTAAGTTTGAAGAATGTCACATGAGCCATTTACTCGGGGAAAAAAAAAAAATCTTCTTCAGAACTTTCTTCCGAATTGTTGTTCATCATACCTGGAACTTCATCCCAGTCGAAATCTAGGTCACTCTAAGCTTCATTACCCAGCAGCACTTTCACTAAGTCTTATGCCGTAAATCCTACAAAACACAGTATCTCCATCACTAAATCTCATTATAGAACGGCAGAAATCAAGGTTAGCCACGGTGTGAAAAACGGCATTTCGACCTCAAAACTTAAAAAATTCGTAACTCGAGAACCACGGCACGTATCGACTCGCGTTTTTTTTTGCAAACGGAAGTAAATGGCTACAGGAAGAAGGAAGTCACGTTCTCGCACAGTCTCTTTAAAAGTACGCTTCCTCTTCATGACACACCATAATTATTTTACTGAATCCCTGAATCTTCTCATCAATTCTTTCAATGCACAAATATTATGGAAGCACAGAATTTTATAAAGTAGCTGTACTTGTGTCACATCTCAAACAACAAAAACACAATGGCATTATGTACACATACACTAACCTCCCACATGTACTCATTCTTGCCATAGACGACAGCGATATCTCTGCGCTCCTGTTCTTCCTCCCCAGTGTCGTTCAGATGGTGCTCCACCACAAAGCCCATGAACGAGTTGTCCGGGGAGTGAGCTGAAAGAGATACACAACATTCAGCATCCACATTATGATTCACTGTTTTTAATTTCTGGATATGTGGATTTTTCCTTCTACTTTCAGAATTTCCCCATTTACAACCAATCAGTAATGGATGGCATGGTAGCTTCTATTATGTGGGGGAGGACATCAGTCTAGCTTGGGAGGTACAGGGCAACCATCCACATTGACCAAGCAAGTAATAAATGATCACAATGTCCTTATGCATACTGACTCAAGAGAAAAGGCATGGAAAGAAAAAGAATACAAAGTCGTCATTACCCTGGCAGCCCTCATTATCGCCCAACCAAAAGGCTGTATAGACAGATAGCATTAGAAATCACCGCAAGATGGAACTCTGCAGCTTATGCTATTCCTCCACATCCAGATCATGATTTGATATGGTCCAACGGCTTATAGTGCTAGGTTTCCCTTCATCTTCAATTTGTGAGAAAATATAAACTCAATGGCCGACTTCTTCAAAACACAGTTACAACTACAGTTTAAACTACCTTTTTCTGAAACGTGCCGCGACTTGTGATTCGTTTATCTTGGTTGTTTAACGTAGGTATTTTAACCACTTTTAAAGATTGATCTTTTTTCTCATTTAATTCTAATAACTTCCAAAAGCACGGCTGACTGTATGTATGTATGAGTTTTTAGTCAGTAGCGGATTGCTTTTGATTTGCAAAGTTGAGTTTTTAAATTTCAGTGTTTAGTGTTTAAGTTAATATAATACGACTGCCTCAAACGACTGACTTCAATTAAAGGATCATTTTATACATGTCTGTCAAAAAAAAAAAAAAACACAAAAATTGTGAACCCTGAAAAATCATTTCTGCTGCTGCCAGCAAGACATTGTGTCAGCCACACACAGCGCTTGCATTTTGTGGGTTGTGTGTTGCATGGTGAGGTGAGGGGCTTTGTTCTCACTCTCTCTGCACATTCCATTCCCTCCAGCACACACTAGCTCCAGGGAAGGAGTGAGAAGTCTTGTGTTTGAGGAAAGCAAGGTGAGGTAGGGAGGCTGGGGACTACTGTGCAGAAGAAAGGATGGCAAGGTATTTTTTTTATAGCCTAGTGAAGGATGACAGAACTTGAAGACCTTGGCTTTATGTGCTGTGACAAATGGAGTAGCTAGTCAGATTCAAGAGTAAACAAACAAACAAACAAAAAAAAAGCCTAGGAACAACTCTGTTTGTCAACATTCAGTTAACAAGGAAATAAACCATAAAACATGTTTGACAGAACTATAGTATTACTTTAAAACTGAAGAAATTTGAACCTAAGATTGGTCTCCCTTTCCTCACTTCAAAGCAGATGATATGATTAGTCTCCCTTTCCTTGTTGCAAGTGAGGCATACAAGTTCCTAAAATGTTGTATGCAGCTTTAAGCTATTTTATTTTGGTGCTTCTAAAATAAAAACAAAATATTAAAAAAAAAAAAAAAAAAAAAAGACTGGTCACAACTCAAGCAACCTCACTGAACATACTGATCGCAAAAATAAAATTTTTGTCGCAAATAGCAGCCATACTAGTTATTTACCTACCACTGACCTGAGATTCTCTTGAAATATGCAAAGATGATCTGAAAAAACGAATGACACTACTTACCACTCCCTGTCTTCCTAAGCAAGTTTACATCACAGATAGGAGAACATAGGGCCACATGAACTCTTCATTTAAGTAAAGGGTTTTGAATCAAAGTTATTCATTTCATGCAGTGATCTCTACATTGCCATAAAGGCTTTCATTCAGGGAAAGTCAACTGAGACACATCTGACACAGTTTTCTTACGGAACATGGTGAAGAACTGGCGGGGGTTGAGGTCTTGTCCTCCCCATGCTGTCAAGATCTTGTTCTGCTTGGCGAACGCTCGGTGGTTGAATGCCGGTTCTGTGCCAAACGAATCCACAATGCGGAACATGCATCTGAAACAAGGGAAAAAAACTGCTTCATGTTACTTGGGGAAAATGATAAAATGTCGGAGATGATTTCTACAAGGGTATGTTGAGGATAACTGTAAAAAGAATTTACTCTAACCACAGTTGAAAAAAGGAGCACAGAATTAAGACTAGAATATCTCCACTTTAAAACATCTCCACTCTGAACATCACATCAGAAACATATCCTACTGTAAGAGAAAAGCCTGAAAGCAAGTAAAAATCTTGGTCATTTGTAGATAAACATAACCATTATTTTCAGGATTTACAATTCTTTCATGTAGTTATTCAATAAGAAAATTTTTCTTTATGTCTTGGAAGAAGCATCAACATCATTTTTTAAACAAAAAACCTGTTGTAGCTTCAAGACTGCATTTTCTCAATTACCGACAAGTTTCATTATCATCCCTTCTCCTACCACAGTCAAGTCACCCTACTTGTCAACAATCTTGCTCCTTTAAATCTCTCCTTTCACAGCTCTAATACAGACTAGGGACACAGAAGTTCATCTCCAACAACTGAGCATCAGCAAGATCACCATTAAGTGGATGTGGTGGCACCTTCCAGGGGGGCAATACCAATCCATGCTAGCTCCGTGACAAAATGCAATTATTGCTATCAATAAGGGATTTCTTTAGCAGGTGGTGTCCAGTGCATGTTGCATCAGAACAGGCACTAGTAGTGAATACATTGTAGTGACTCAGCAACATTTTTGTTACTGCCTCTGTTGAGTTACTTCACAACAAGAAATTGATTGCTACCTGTGGACTGCTGGAACTGAAGTTCTACAAATATTAGCCCCTGTGAGGCTGTGCTTAGGAAACTAAGATCAATGACACAAAGTAATGTCATTGACAGAACACAATAGATTAGACAGAAAAGCAAAGACTTTCTACAAAGGTAGGTCACACAGCTGAGAGACACAAATAACCAAAAAAAAAAAAAAACGAACTCACCCGAACTTGGAGAATCCTGAATTTGTGCGTTTTTTAAACTGGATGAGACCCATGATATCTGTGTAGATGATGGTGACAGGAAGATCTTTGCGAGTCTGGCAAGGCGACTTGGCCTCAGGCACTTCAGACAGTATTCTGAGGAGAAAGAGAATACATACATGCTGAAGGACTTAATACGTAATCAAGGTTCAGCACTTTAAAAGACCAAATTAAGCGTCCTAGTCTGTTTTCTAGCACTGCTTAAAAACACCATGACTGTTTTCTAGAATCAGAAAAATGTTGAAACATGTGTTTCAAACCTATACCAAAATACACTCATACCAGTCATGGTATGAGTCATGCAGAGTCATGCAGAAGTGGTTAGCAGAGAGGGCTACAGTGTGGGGAGGTCAAGGGTTCGAGTCCCATCAGAGGCATAAATCTGTTGACTTTTCCGGCCCTGCCATCTCTTACTCAGAGCTGGGTGTGTTACAGGTTCAGAAATGGAGAATACTTGAACCACACAGCAGATTTTTCATACGTTTTAAAGGATGGGTCTCTCAAAACTTTGCTCACTAAACCAGAATGGAAATACAGAGTATCATCTCCATCACCTGTTTTCTCATCGATCATAATGAAAAAAAAAAAAAAAGACTCGAAGTCTGTGGCCCTCAAAACCCATCTCTCATAGTAACCTCATTTTTCATTTCACCTCCATAATAAGTTCATCTGAAAGTTGTTGGTACTGATAGGATCATGGGAATTATAGGATGGACTGGTGGCACTTCCAAAGGGGGGGGAACTCTCACTCATGATGGCTCCTCAACTAAGCACTGACCATTGTCAGCAGGGAGGTGTAGAGTTGTGTCCTGCAGAACAGACACCACTGGAGATCCTGACCACAAAAAATGACTCAACATATGTGCAGGGTCTCCCTGGTGGGTTCATCACAACACACAGACATCGATTGCTTTCTGTAGACTGCATTTGGGAACAACTGAAAAACACTAGTGTAACTGTGTAAGTGGAAGCCACAATGAGCAGTAAGGGGCTGATGCCAGTGAGGGGCATATAAGATGATATACAGAATAACAAATAAAACCAAAATCTACTCACATTCAACTTGTAACATAATATCACAAAAGTTTGATAATGCTAACATAAAAGCAGGAATGCTGCAAAAGTATTGAGCTTAGTCTACAACCTCCCATAAAATACTTTCTGATGCCAGTTTTGCTTTCCATGAAATGGTATCTGATGCTGGTTCTGCTATATTTCAGACAATGCTTTCAGATATTAAGTAAACAGCACATGGCAAACTTAATACGCTGATCAGGCATCAGCAGGCATTGGCAAACCCTGCATGTTAATAAATGAAATAGCTAACTGTGTCTGTTAGATAACTTCAATGAAAGCTGTTGGTATTAGAAGTGTCTTTAGCAGCATTAATCAGACATGTGTTAAACACACTACACACCAACCCATTCTCTCTTATGAAAACACCATTAACAGGTTAATGCCCTTTAATAACCAAGCAGGAGTCCAGCTCAATGTGTTAGAAAGAAAGGTCAGCTATGAAAACAGTTTGCTACCAAAAACCACAGATCTGAAACAACAAAATAAAACAGTCCTAGTGAAAAATCAATCAGCAGTGGAGGAAAAGAAGTACAAGCAAACAATTCCTCTGCTAGTATGAAAAGGGCTTCGTAAATTCCTTTTTTGTGTAAGTAAAGAAGAAATGAAGAGGATCACTGAAAAAAAAAAAAAAAAACAACAACAACAACAACAACAACAACAAAAAAGAAATTCTTGCATGTTTCTGGTTTCCCTCCACACTGGTCTTGAGAAATATAGGACATCACATTCAACCCTGATGAAAAGGGAACCATCTCTTTTAGTTCAATCAAAGGCACTGGTCTGTGGAATTTCTCTCCCATGATTGGCTTCCGATGACACATGATTGGCTTCTTATGACAATCAAATGTGCCCTGGCTACTACAATGGAAAGACTGGAACTGGACAGCCAAGCTCCACCCAAGTAATGGGACAAATCTCTGCCAACTTTGCTAAAAGGTCCTGATTACATGCAGCTGTCCACATATCTTGGGCCTGTTTGTTATGTAAGGAAATACAGGTAACATCCATGTCATGAAATCTCAGACCAGAACAGAAGTGCATATCATCAACATCACGAACCTGATTAATAAAAGAGTGAAAAAAAAAACAAAAGGAAATCACAACTATTTTCCTCAACAGCTATCAATTTAAAATGTACCACTTGGCAATGCTATGTAATAGTAATAAAAAAAAAGTAAAGCAAAAATAAATGGAAGAGAACAAAACCTGAAGCCCAATGTGAAGCCAGGTTAGGATCGGTTCATAGTCAAATAACAAAGCGGGCTGATTTTCCCTTCCCAGGACACAAAACTTCAAGCAAATGATGCAGTGTTTTATGTTAATGGATCTGTAACCCTCTGCTAGGAAGTAAGATGCATCGCACAGTCTGGATTATGATGGTCATACTGGAATCCAACCACCTAGGCTACGAAAGCAGTCCAGTTACCAGCAACACACACAACAAACTGTCAAATTCTCCAAAACAAAGTCAGTCAGTAAATCTGTTTGGGAAAAAAATGTTGAGGATGAAGGTTTCTGCCTGAGAACATAATAAATCATCAGTGGGTGTAACAACCTTCCCTCCTCTCCCAGTCCCCTCATCCAGAAGCTCAAGCACTTTTTTGTTCTTGTTTTGTAAAAAAAAAAAAAAAAAAAGTGCGGATTATATGCATGAAATGTCACAATAAGACAACATTAGATGTGGATTATTTGCAGTTTTTCTCCCCCCACTTTTCTTTGCTTTTGTTTTTTTTGTTTTTGTCTCACTTTTTACATCTTTATCTTTTTAACATTCGGGATATACTGAAGTAAAGAAAAAAAAAGGTTACTTTTGTGATTGGGTCATAAATGGAAAAAAAGACCACAAAAAAACCCTGGAATTCTTGGCTGTCAGAATTGCTCTAGATACTCGTGTCACTCAGTATGCCAGATGAAAAAACTTACAATCTGGAAAAAAAAAGTAGATGCCAGCACCAGCATTTCAGACATCAGCAGACACTGACCATCTACCAGCCACCACGATGTAGTGGTTAACAATGTAGATTCCTGGCTGGGAAGCTGGTAATCAATCCCATCAGAATCATTCATTTGTGTGATTTTTCCGTCCCAATCAGCTCCCACATAAAGCCGAGTTTGCAACGGGTCAAAATAGGAAAACTGGGACCATACAAGACTGGGACCATACAATCACATCTAATCCTCTTAATGGATGCATCTTTGAAAGTGGTGTTGGAATTTCTTGTTTCTTTCAAACCCAGTCAGCTCCTACATAGAGTTGAGTTTGTTATGGGTTGAAATAGGAAGACTGGGACCATACAAGACTGGGACCATACATCACATCTAATCCTCTTCATGGATGCCTCTTTGAAAGTGTTGCTCAAGTTTCTTGACCAAAATTGCAGGTGTCTGCATTTCTCGCACCTGGTTACACAAGAACATATACATAAAATATGCACTGAGTACAGCCCTGTCATGCAGTCTCAGACCAGAATGGAACTATAAAGCGATCAGCAATAATAAGTAGTCTCAAATTCTGTGGCCCTTCATGCCCTGCTCTCACAGTGACCTCAGCTTCCATTTCTTCTCCATGTCTATATCTTTAGTGAGTCTGAATTGAGGTTACAGGTAACAGGTAACGGAAAGTTCATGGGGACTCGTGTTGAAACAACGTGATAGTGTTCCCACACAAAGTGTGAGTCTTAGAAGACAGCGTCCAGCACATGCTGGATCAGAACAGGCATCACTGAACACCACAGAAATGACTCAGCAGCAGTGCAGTGTCTCCTCTGGTGGGTTGCCTCATGATGACATGACACTGACTGTTCCCTGTTGACTGCTAGTGAAAGGACTGCAGCCAGACAAGCAAAGGTCTGGCTGTGGAGGGGGGCTGAAATAAGTGGTGTGGGGGTAATACCACTTAAGTGGTGCAGATGATGAGGATACAAAAAAAAAAAGGGAGACATTAAATGTCTGGGTGCTACCAACTCATCCAATATCCAAAAGAAAAAAAAAATAATGTTGGGGTGGTGGAAATGAGCAGAAAAGGAGAGTCGGGGCTTATGGGGGTGTGGGTGGAGAGGTGGGAGGGGATGACCTATTCTACATCCCTTTCCTTCCCTGCGATCTTGGTTTCTATTACTCTTTAAAACCTTCGTCTAACCATTCCAAAGAACAACACTTCTACTTCTATTCACTTATTCAAACTGAGAATGTCACAGTTTCAAAGTAACTGATCACAAAGCTACTAATACCTGCCTTTACAGAGAAGGAAAACACGCAGAAGGAAGGGTGGGTAGGTAATCACTTTCTTTTTCAGCAGGAATCCTTCATGGGAAAACTACAAGAAAAATTCACTGAAAAACTGAACAGCTGTCACCCCTGGTCATCACTGTGGGCTGGACAGCATAATCCTGCCTACAGAAGCAGTGACTGCCACATAACTGACAAGCATCAGCCAAAATATGCAAAGAACTCCTCTGATTTGGAGACTGCTGCAGACTGCCGTGTTACTGGAAATAGGGCCAAAATATAAACTGACACACTAACCAAGAATCAAACTCATACAAATTTAACTCACGACATACATCACACAAATGAACTTCCAACAAATATGCCTTCTTCAAGCGTGACCAAAAACAAACAAATATGACATGCTGTAGGAGGAAAATTCTTCTGCTGACAGCCATCTGGAAAGAACTGTTGTATGCATTTTTTTTTAATGCCTACAATTCGACATCTGAAGAAGACATTTTGTTGAAAACTTACTCGTCTGTTTCCTGCTGCAGATTATATTAGTGTTACTTTGTGCCATATTTTATGTGTGTGTTTGTATTTTTGGCTCATTTAATGTCGGACATACATTATATTATCTTTTTTTTTTTGTTATTCAAGCTAATTGTTAAGCATCAATGGGTTGAAGTTGGTGTGTTTGTCTTGTTCATCAGTAAAAGTGATCTTATCGTAAGTTAAGATAAGATAATGTTGCTTATAGCCCAGCTGACCGCAAAGGGCCACATCAGGGCTGTCACCACGTTAAAATCAACTCACAAGTAAGTCATTTACACAATTCTTTAAAATACATCGAAGAACCCATCTGAAAGTTTGTTAAAGATCTTTCCACTGTAAAATCTCAGATCCGATGAAAAATGTTAATCTCTTTCAAGAACTGAAAGATCGCGTCAGGCGGAATGTCTCTGAACAAGGTTTTCATGGAATCTGCTGTAAATGTTTGTGTCTCACATCGTGCAAGTCCCAAAACTCTAAAAGAATATGTTTCACTGCGAGTGGCACATGACATGGAATGCACCACGGAGCTTCTTCACTCTTTAAGGTATGAATGGGTAAAACACGAATGGCCGGTGTGCAGCTGGCACAGAACTGTTTCTTCTTTACGACCACCAGCCTAAGTTCGAAGAGAAGCTCAGTGACTCCCATGTGAAATGCACACCAAAAAGGTCAGAGGAGGTGGGCTGGTGCAGTGCCATGGGCATGGCCTGAATGGTAGTGATAGCTGGAAAATTGATGTGCCACATTTCTCCCTATTTTGCTTCATAATGGGAAGCTTGGCCTTATAACTGATGGGATTTAGCTTGAAAATTTGTTATCAGCTGTTATGAAGTGTGAACACACACTGCTGTAGCAAAAGCATATGATGCTGGAAAACAAACATATGTATCATATACATGAAATATCAAACAAAGAAAAGCTAAAAACTACTTAGCAGCAATCCCAGGAATAATTATGCAAATATCAACAGTAATCAATTAGGTCAACAACATATCATGTGGCCTTTCATATTATTGGGTTGAACAGGCATGATATTCCAGATTCATACATACAAAAGTTGACTTTAGTCATTTCTCACACACACACACACACACACACACACACACACACACACACACACACACACACACACATGCACACACACACACACACACTCTCTCTCTCTCTCTCTCACACACAAAAACACAACTGCCACTTCTACTTTCAAACAAGCACACGAACTTTTCTGTCCTACAATCAAACCAAGTTTCTCAATTTTCATGAACTCATTCTACTCTTTTAAAAAAAAAAAAAAAAAAAAAAAAAAAAAAAAAGATTTTCAGAAGACTACATTCTGTGTCCCCCCAGTACCCAAATCTTATTCGTTATTTATTACATTATCTTTAAAATTTCTTTCATATGCATTGCAGTCTCAGTTGCTGCAATGCTGAGGACTTAACATCTAGTGTAGCAATCCTCTGGAAAGAAATGACATCTGTTTAAAAGAGAGAAAGACAGTCCAGCCACACCTAAAAACATCAATTTAAAGGGACTTTTTTCTCACTCAAAATAAGCTAAAAGAGACTGAGACAGTGAAACAGTGCTTTCTGAGCTCTATCCTGAAAGCTCAACTCACACGCATGTAACATATTAGAGGCCAGCTCCCGGCACCAAGTCCTGGCACTGCCCTGGGTTTCAGTTTAGATGTGATGTGGACAGGATTTTAAATTAAACAACAACAACAACAACAAAATCCAAAAGAAGAAAGAAATTATTCCTATCCAGAATTATGGTTACACATAAAGTTTGTGTTTGTAGTGCATAGAGAACTTCAAATTGTGCCATGTACGGGGGGGAAAAAAAAAAAACACAAAAAAACGACAGTTGTTAGCTAAGTAAAGCCACTACAAAAGCTAACATTTACAGAATATAAACAATTTATCCCTGTTTAAAAAAAAAATTGTTTATATTGTAGCAACCATTTCTAAAAAAAACAAAATCAGTTTATATTGTAGCAACCAGTTCTTTCATCAATACATGCTATTGAAACTAAAGTAAAGGGGACAAGTGTAATAACAAAAGACTCCTTCTCAGTTACCAAAATTAATGTAAAGATGACAATAGTAATATTGAAAAACTCTTTCCCAATTAAGCTGCTATCAAGAGAAGCTCCTGAAATTGAAAAGTGCATTCATAATCTTTAAAGCAGAGCTGAAATGAAGAGAAATGGATTAAAGTTTTCAACAGTTTTAAGCAAAAAGGATCTTTTTTCTTTTTTTTTTTTCAAGAAATGTGCAGACCATGTAAAGCTCTCACTCTAATGCAGAGCACAGAAGAAAATGATTATGTTACTGTTCTACATCAAAGAGAAAGGAAGAGTAAACGGCAAGATAAGTAAATGGAGCAAACGCAGTTATCATAGTAATAGTGATACTATGCTGGAAATCATAATCCTTGATGGTTAGCAGTCAAGTGCTGGAATCCACCAGAAAAAAGGCCACCACACAACACTTACCACAGCCGTGGCATGCTCACTGATACATGCACAACAAAAACCACCATTGACATGGCAACAACTTTTTTTTTTCCCAAAGGTATATGTGTATTAGGATATGCAAAGCATGTATGATTGAAAAGAAAACAGACTCCGTCAAATGGTCCCCAGTATCTCTAATAACAGATCCTACATAATTCATACTAACATTCATAAATTTAAAAGCATTCTTCCTGACTCAGAATGGCTCTGTGACAGAACTTGGACATACTACAAAGAGCAGATCAATTCTTTATTGCAAACTACAGGATAAAAGATCTGAAAGGTATAGACAAAATAGTCAACATTTTCAGGAAAGACAATTTGCAACTTTTTTTTTTTTAACTACAAGAAATAAACTAGAACAAGAATAAAAAATGAATAAGAAAAACTAGAAATACAGTAAGTGAAATACATGTCACTATTTTCAGTTACAATTTCTTTTAAACAACTCTTTAATCAAATATTGAAATGAAACTTTTTTGTTTAGAATTTGCATTAACAAAAGCAACAACAAAAGTAAAAACAAAGAAAAGATATAATCTATCAAAATAAAAAGACATCACTGCATCTTGAAGAAACACAAACATTATTGGGCAAAATACGGCTAATATCCTTTTTCTAACATGATGTCCTAGTCAATTCTGTCTCAGGATAGTGGATTCAAAGGAATGAGAACAGAGTTCAGAAGTATGCAGACGAAACTAATGCAAACACAGACCCAAAGGCCAAAGAACATCAGGAACATTTTTACTACCCCTGTCCCCCCTCCCATCACAGGAAGTCATATGATACAGAAAGAGAGAGAGAGAGAGAGAGGGGGACGCTTCAAGGCCTTAACACTAACTGCTGATGAGAAGCCATTTTAAGTTCTGTCGATGGTTTTCTTGGAAAGTTGTTTTCCATTATGCGCACATATATTACCAACCAGGAACTGTAGTTAACAAACAGATTTCTAAACTATTTTGTGACTGCAAATGACAGATTTAAACTATGTCTGCATCATTTCATTTCTCTCATGAATAGATCAGTGGAAAGTTTACCCCCCCCCCCCAAAAAAAAAAAAAAAACCTTCAAAAGAAACCACAACTGTGATATAATAGAACAATATTCAAGACACCAATCTTACTGTCAATCAGGTCTGTCTTACTCAAGTGAAAAAGAGATGTAGACTGAGACCTACTCATATACAGAGAGAGAGAGAGAGAGAGAGAGAGAGAGAACACAGAACTGAACACAATTTTAATGTTTCAGGCCTCCAGCCTATAACAATGTGAGGTGTAGTGCACACATAAAGAGAAAAAAAGAGAAAACAAAAGTATATTTTTCCATGTTCTAATAATGCTACTTTATGAGGGGAACTAATCATTCATACTGTGTGGGATACGAGAGAGAGAGAGAGACAGAGAGAGAGAGAGACAGACAGACAGACAGACAGACAGACATACATCATGTTGATAAAAAGGAAAGGATAAAAAAATACTGACATTGAGGAGCAGCAATGCTATTCAAAGAAGACGGCAACTAATGACAAGTCTGCCAACACTGAACTGTTCAAATTAAAAGAAACAGATCTTACACAGCAAGAAATCGACACTTGGACTGTGTGTGTGTGTGTGTGTGTGTGTGTGTGTGTGTGTGTGGGTATGGGTAGGTGCGGGTGTGCGTGAATGCGTGCGTGGGTGGGGGTGGGGATGGGGGTGGAGGTGTGGGTGGTGGGGTGGGAGTGGAAGTAGGTGTGCGTGTGTGTGTGTGTGTGTGTGTGTGTGTGTGTGTGTGTGTGTGTGTGTGTGTGTGTGTGTGTGTGTGTGTGTGTGTGTGTGTGGTGTGTGTGTGTGTGTGTGTGTGTGGGTGTGTGTGTGTGTGTGGGGGTGTGTGTGGTGGGTGGGTGTGGATGTGTGAGTGGAGGGTTGTGCATGGGTGTACGTATGCTTCTGTAGCAGTATTTCCAGGACTTCTTTATTTATTGCTGGACAACAACTCCTCATATTGCCTTTTCAAGTCACTTGCTATCACTTGCAACATTTTGTTCATTCATTCATCTTCGTTATTCACCTTCAAACTCTGACCCCCTTGTTGAGTTTTACACATATTCAGACTCCCTTGTTCAATTTCAACCACCTCAGGCCCCTTAATAAGTTTTACACTATCTCATACTCTCGTGCTGACTTTTAAACAACCTCAGACTGCCTTGTTGAGGAAAAAACCAACCAACCAACCAACCCCTCACTCCCTTGCTCACTTTTAAGCAACTCTACACACCCTGACAACTTTTAAAGAACATCAGACTACATTGTTGAGTTTTAGACACCCTCAGACTCTCTTGCTGAGTTTTTTACACAATTTTTCTCAGATTTGTTTTCTGAGTTTCAGACAATGTCCAACTCCCTTGCTGAGCTTTAGGTAATCTCAGACACAGTTTTTTAAACAACCTCAAGCTCCTTTGCTGGCCTTTAGACAACCTTAGGCTCACTTCATATGTTTCAGACATGCTACGACTGTCTTCTTGTTCAGAGTTTTAGAGAGCCTCAGACACCCTTGCCAAGTTTCAGACAGCACTAGACTCCCTTGCTGAGTTTCAGACAGCCTTAGACTCCCTTGCTGAGTTTTAGACGGCCTTAGACTCCCTTGCTGAGTTTTAGACAGCCTTAGACTCCCTTGCTGAGTTTTGGACAGCCATAGACTCCCTTGCTGAGTTTTACACAGCCATAGACTCTCTTGCTGAGCTTTAGACAGCCATAGATTCCTGAGTTTTAGACAGCCATCGACTTCCTTGCTGAGTTTCAGACAGCCTTAGACTCCTGAGTTTAAGACAGCCACAGACTCCCTTGCACAGCTTTATTTTTCCGTCCCTTTCGAGACATTTAGTGAAAGGACCGAACAAACAAGGCTTACACATTTCTGATCGAACATTTTAGTTGCTGTAGTCCCAAGCAGAGCATGTATCAAACTTGTGCACTAGTTAACTAGGGAAAATTAAATTCTCAGAAAGTGATGACATCATTTTTGCACAATTGTGTGTGTGTTGTCATTGTTTGAATATCGCCTGACGACTTGTGTACAAGTTTCCATGCTGTATCTACATTATCTACAGGAATATAAACCTAGTCGAGTTTGGTATTAAAAGAATTGTCGGGAATTCGCCTATTCAGTCATCTCAAGAGCACAGTTTGTGGCAATGCAGTCATAAGATAGTCACGTGACGCCCACCCTACTTCCGATTACGGAAGATGCCGAAGATCGTGTACTGTCCGTCATTCAACGAGGCCTGCGCGCAAGGCAACCCCAGGGAACCTTGGCGCTAGCGGGGAAGGTAGGGCGGGCATTAGAGTCTGACATGGTAAGTATACTTAGCCAAACAGGGAGTATATACAAACTCCCCATTTTGGCGTCGTATACTATACCATGTCAGACCACCATAGCAGAATTTAAAGGAATAGGAGGAGGGCCGAGCGCCCTAATGGTTCCTGGGTTAACTGTTATGGCTGCATTGGCCGCCACACAAATGAAAACCCCTTAGAACCATCAGCCCTGGACATGCGGATGTCCCTTAGATAAAAGTTTATGAAAGGGTTCTCCGAACGCCAGTAGGCTGCCTCCAGGAGATGGCACACGGGGGACAGAGTGCTGGAACGCTGTGGACGTGGCCAACGCTCTGACCTCGTGGGCTCGAGGGGAAAGGGCTGGGAGGTCTTTGTGGGCCTGGGCATAGGCAGATTTGATAGTATAGAATAGCCACCTAGAAATCGAGCCCGCCGAGATGTCTTTCTTGTTGTTGGGGGGGTTGATGGAAATAAGGAGGCTTCTCTGAGAGGAACGCCTGGGGTGGGAACGCTCCCAGTAGTATCTGAGACACATAGAGGGTCATAGGTCCATGTCCCCGCTGCCTTCGCTGCCTAAGATATCCGCTAGGGAGCGGATAACCAGGGAAGGAGAGGTCGTGCCCGGTTCCTGGTTCTTCGCTAAGAACTCAGGCAGGAACTTAAGCGAGACCGATCCGTCTCTGAGAAAGGCGATGTCCCGAGGGTCACAACTGAGGGACTGAATCCCACTTCGCCTCCTGGCTGAGGCCAGGGAGAGAAGGAAGGTGGTCTTGAAGGGGAGAATGACAAGGGAATAGCACGGAGGGGCTCGAAAGGGGGGTTTCTGAGGGAGTCAAGAACCAGAAAGAGGTCCCACATGGGAGCGCGCCTAGGGGACTGAGCTTCCCGTAGGGCCACCCCCCCCGAGATAGTTCTCTAAGGAGAAAGTTATTGTCGAATGATGGGCCGCCCAGCTGTCAGATGGTGGTGCCTACGGCCGATCTGTAGCCCCGAATGGAACTAGCAGAGAGCTTTCGAGACGATGAAAGGTGGGATAGGAAATTGCCTATCTGGTGGATAGGAACTTGCCTATGTGGATGTTGGAGGGGAGGAGGTAGGGGACCGAGTTAGCCGTGCACCACGTGACCCATCTCTCTCATCGCGGTGGTCGCAATTTGGCTGGCATAGAAGCCAAGCGTGTAGGCGCGAGCATCAGGGGATTGGAGTGAGGGAGGCCCGAGCGAGGTTGTCTGAGTAAGTCCCACCAAGGGGCTAGCTGGAGAGGGGGAACGTGAGTGAGGGACCTGAGGTCCGGGAACCACAACTGAGTCGGCCACCACGGGGTTATGAGGATGAGTTTGGGTCTCTCCAGCCTGGCCTTCCTGATCACTTTGTGAAGTATGGGGAAGGGGGGAAAGGCGTAGGCGAGGAGTCCCGTCCAGGGGAGGGAGAGCGCATCGACCACGTACGCTCGGGGGTCCGGGAGTGGAGAGACATACATGGGGAGTCGATGGTTGTACCGGGTCGCAAATAGGTCGACCATGGCTTGAACCAGTGTTCCCAGAGACGGTGGTTAGTGTCAGCTTGTTCAGGGTCCCACTGTGTGTGCAGAAGGGTCCCTGACCGGCTGAGAGTGTCTGCCAGGATGTTGCATGTCCCCGCTATGTGTCTCGCACGGAGGGTGGCTCCCCGTGCGTGGCACCAGCGAAGGAGGGCCTCTGTCCGTAGAGAGAGGCCGATGGAGCCCCCCCCCCCCCCCCCCCCTTTGTTGATAATGGGCTACCGACGTGTTGTCCGTGAGGAGGAGAACCAGTCGGTGAGAGATAGATGTTGGAAGTGGAGGAGGGCCAGCCTGACCGCTTCCAATTCTAGTATGTTGATGTGGAGGCGAGCCATCTGTGCGTCCCACATCCCCGAGGCATGACTGTCCCCCAAGTGGGCCCCCCAGCCCGAGTTGGAGGCGTCTGTGTATAGTTCGAGGGACTGTGTTGGGAGAGAGATCGGAACGCCTTCGTGAAGAGGAAGGGTGCCAGGGAGAGGCCAAAGGGGAGAGCTTTGAACTGGAACACTCGAGCTTGCCAGACAAACCGGAGGTGACGTCTGTGCGCCGGGTGAATAAGGATCTGGAAGTACGCATCTTTCAGATCTATGGAGGTAGCCCAATCTACGTGATGGATGGAGTCTCTGATCTGGGAGGGCGTGTCCATCTTGAACTAGGTATGTCTGAGGAACTTGTTGAGGGGAGAAAGGTCAGGGATGGGCCTCCATCCCACCGAAGGTTTGGGGATCACGAACAGGTGGGAGTAAACCCGGGGCTGGGCTGGAAAACTTCGGTGATGATGGCCCCTTTCTGAGGAGTTCGAGGACTTCCAGGCGAAGGGCGTCCGCCTGGGCAGGTGGGGGGGTCGCAGGGGGACGGAGGAGGAGAGCGCATGAGGGGAGGACGACGGTGAGCCCACGGTAGGCGAAACCCGTCCTGAAGAACCGACACTACCCAGGGGCTGAGGCCCATACGTCGCCACTGGCAGGCGGCCGGGAGAGGTTGCCCGCCAGGGGAGCCGATGGTCCAGATGGGGGGAAGGGGAAGAGTGGGCCGGTGCCCTTGCTGGGCAGGTTGGGCCAGCTCCATGCGCACTACGGGAGTGTCCTCCAGTCACCGGCGGGGCCGTGCTTGCTGGCCAACCAAAAATTTTGGCGAGGTTTAGGTTTAGGCCTCTGTGAGTTAAGTGGCCGCTTGGGGGGCCTGGAAAGGCGTGGCTGAGGCCGGGGGGCAAAGGACGCCGCCTGCTTGCGTTCCTCGAGCGAGAGAGAGACATAGCCTAGGTGGAGTGCCTCGCCAAAGAGCGAGTGATCCTGGCCCGGGACACATCGTAGGGATGCCCTGAGTGCAGGGGAGAGTGAGGAGCGTGCAAGCACCGCGTCTCTAGCCACTAGCAGACAATTAAAATGGCTTGTTGCTGCGCTGTCCGCCGCAGCCGCCAAGTGATGCGATATCCTGTTAACTAGGTGTCGCATAAAGGGGGTCGCTGAATAAGCTTGGTTCGTCCTGGTGTGGTTCGGAGTTTGTATCCGAAGGCACTGGGACGGCGCCGTCATCCCCAGGCCAGAGTACCTCCGCCCTCTGCAAGAGCATGCTAAGGTAGGCATGCCCTGCAGTGGTGTGTAAGATGCCCATCAGGCGACAATCTGATTGGGAGATGGCCCACTCCCTGGTAACCGGATTGTCGGCAAAGAGGGAGGCAACTGGGTGCTTCCTGTGGGTCCCAAGTAGGGCGCCGAAGGGGGCCGCATTGGGTGCCGGGGGCAAGTCTTGACCCGGCGTGGGGACGGCGTCTGCACCCCTGGCGCGTTTTGCCGGACTCTCCCACAGCGAAGTGAGTGACTGAGGTGCGACAATTCTGAGTCTGGAGTATTGGGCTGGGGGCAGCCCAACGATGTCAGGGAAGGCCAAGATCGGCAGAGGGAGGGGCGTCCCTCGACACGAAGTCCGGTCGAAACCGTTCAATGGTGTGGATGTCATAAAGGGATGAGAAGAAGTCCTCATCGTAGTCGTCCTCAGGCTGTGGGGAGTCAAGTTCCTGGGAAGGGAGGTCTTCCTCAGGGGGCAACTGCGCGGGTGCGCGAGGGTCCCGCCCTGTAGGGTGGTGGCGGGGGGAGGGGGGATGGCGGGGACCTCGTGGCTCTATGCTCGGCAGACGGGCTGGGGTGGGGAGCGGGCTGGGGGTGGGAGAGCCCGGACTGCCGATCGGACAGCGCCCGAGGTGGGAGACCCAGGTCGACCCAAGTCTGCGAGGTTGGGTGCCACAATCGACCAAATTGTTGTTCAGGTTGGGTGTGTGTATTGAGGCACTGGTCCCTCTCGGGGGCATAGAGCCACTGGTCCCCGGGGAGATAAGCGGGGCTGTGGCGGCCCAGAGTACTGTGCAGGGACTCGCCGGGGACCGGGGTAACCTTGGGCAGCAGGGGGGGAATAGTAATCGACCCTGGTATGTGGTTTCCCCCCGGGAGCGTGCCGGGGTCCCCAGTGGAATGGGACAGGTTACCCGTGGTCCCGCTGGTAGATCCTCCCCCCGGAGGAACGGGACCGAGGACGTTGCCCAAATGGGGGCCGAGTAGGTCGGACCCCGAACGTCCTGAACCCCTAGGGGAACCTGCGACGGGCGAGCGGGGTTGGTCGGCCGTCTTGTGTATGTTCACAACCGGTGGATGCACTCGGTGTTCCCATACGCCCAGAGTTATGGACATGTGCATGGTCGTGCCAAGACGTGGCCATAAAACTGCGTCCGGAGATAACTGGACGCTCCTCGTGCAGGGGTGTTGGCTGCACCCTGTGCACGGTGGGGGAGAGCGTCGTGAGACGGCGAGTCCGGATGGGGGGAAAGTGGACCCGCGCGTCCCATAAGTGCGAGTGACGGTGGGGGTTCCAGCCCAAGGCCGTCACCCGTGTGCCTGTCCGCGGCCCGGCAAAGGTCCCCGGGGCCGGGGGGGGTCGCGTGACTCGGCATAGTAAGTGGATGTCTGACTATGCGCAGGAAAGCTAGAAGGCAGGGTGGCTGGGGGGGAGAAGCGGAATCCCGCTCGGATTTCTTGGCTAGACGGGGTCCCTTAAGGGGGGCCTTGCCCTTAGATTTCCTGGGCAGGTTGAACGAAAGGCACTTAGAAATCGCAGCCCGGTTGCCTTCTAGCTTTCGAACGCAACGGTCGTGCGTCCGTCGGTCGGGTAGAGGAGGGAGACTCCCGCGTCCCCTCCGCGGGAGGGACGTCTCCGTCTACCGCGGCCGGCCGTTCTCCCAAGGAGAGGACGGTTCGCTCGGGGTTGGAACCAACTCGTGGGTCCTCCGGGAATGTGAGCGAACTCTGAACGTCAGAGTTATTGCTCAACCCAGCCGAGTCCTTCACCATATTGGGCGATGGCGCCGAGCGAAACCGGAGCACACGATCGTAAACGGGAGACACGACGGTCGATCGAGGAGGATAACCAAGTCGACCGATCGATCGTGCGCACACAATAAAATAAAAATGTAAACAACGCACACAATGGAATATACAGGTAAACAAGTCCGTACAGGGACACAAAGCGCAGCAGAAATGAGCGAAACAGTGCGTGAGAAGCGACCGTGGCGTGGGCCCAAAGTGCTGAGTAACGCCACGTGTAAATACAATGACGCCGGTCGATCGCGATCGTTAAAGACACGAAGGCGAGCGAGAATTGTGACAACTGAAAGAAAGGGGTGCAAACCAATTGAGGAAGCAAATTCAGGGCGAAAAACCACGTAAAATACCGAGGGTTAGAAGTTGGTGCACAAGAGAGGGAGACCGGCGCAAAACAAGATGGCGACGAGACCGGCTCACGATCGTCGCGCGGGAGGTTGTGAAAACCGGAGCACACGATCGTAACACGACGGTCGATCGAGGAGGGTATACAGGTCGATCGACCGTGCGCACACAATAGCAATATAACACAATGGAAATATAAAAGTAAAAGCTCGCACAGTGACAGAAACGCAGTAGCGATGAACGAAACCGTGCGTGGGCAACGACAGTGGCGTGAACCCAAAAGTGCTGAGTAACGCCACGTGTAACAGCAATGCCGAAGGGCGATGCGATCGCCACGCACACGACGCCGATCGAAAATGTGGCAATGAATGGGAGGGGTGTGTAAACAAATGTAGGAAGCAATTTCCGAACGACAAACCACGTGTAATTGCGTGGGCTAGAAAGCTGGTGCGACAAGGAATGGAGACTGGAGCAAAACAAGATGGCGACGAAACCGACCCGCGCGATCGTCGCAGATGAGATAGTGGAATCGTGATACAAGTAACGGCGAGATTAGAAATCGGAATTTTGGGGCAAAAGGCCGTAAAGGCGAGTGAAAATGCAAGGCCGATGGACAAAGGGAGGCCGAGAAAACGCGAGGGACGTGGCGATGGAAAATGCCGATCAACCTCGAACCGGTTACGCAAATAGACAAGAACCGGGAGAGCACCACGATCGCGAGAGAAAAATTTTAGCGAATAAGGGTAGAATGCTAGCCCATCCGATAACCTCACACGTCAAGATATAAGCGGAAGCCACAGATAAATGAGTACAGAGTGCAAACACAGCAATCTTTACACAAAGGCAAAGTATAGGCGAGACAGAGCACAAGACTTATCTTGCTTGGGCGACAGGCCGAAGTAGAATGACGGACAGTACACGATCTTCGGCATCTTCCGTAATCGGAAGTAGGGTGGGCGTCACGTGACTATCTTATGACTGCATTGCCACAAAACTTCGGCCTGACAGAGCTGACTGACAGCCGTTTAATGCTATGGTCTGACATGGTATAGTATACGACGCCAAACACATTGTTGCCAGACCGGCTTTACACAGACGACATTCAGTTCGCCGAGTACAGCACGGTTAGCTGGCTGGTGGGGAGCAGCCTGCAGAAAAAACACCCTTTCCCTGACATGCATTCATGGCTTGGCCTCTGCAGCTGCGGGCGAGCTGTAAACTCCCCTGCCTCTCAAAACTAAGTAGCTTGCTCTGAACAGCTGTGCTTGCTGAGTTTTAAACAGCCTTAGACTCCTTTGCTGTGTTTTAGACATCTTAGACTTCCTTGCTGAGTTCTAGACAGCCTCAGACTCCCTTGCAGAGTTTTAGACAGCCGTAGACTCCCTTGCTGAATTTTAGACAGCCCTAGATTCCCTTGCTGAGTTTTAGACAGCCATAGACTCTCTTGCTGAGTTTTACACAGCCATAGATTCCTGAGTTTTAGACAGCCATAGACTCCCTTGCTGAGTTTTAGACAGCCTTAGACTCCCTTGCTGAGTTTTAGACAGCCTTAAACTCCCTTGCTGAGTTTTAGACAGCCTCAGACTCCCTTGCTGAGTTTTAGACAGCCTTAGACTCCCTTGCTGAGTTTTAAACAGCCTTAGACTCCCTTGCTGAGTTTTAAACAGCCTTAGACTCACTTGCTGAGTTTTACACAGCCATAGACTCCCTTGCTGAGTTTTAAGACAGCACTAGACACCCTTGTTGAGTTTTAGACATCTCTAAGACTCCCTGTGTGTTGCCAAGTTTCAGAGCAGCATTAGACTCCTTTGCCTATTTTTAACCTGTTGAGTGCCAGTGACCGATATTTCGGTCGATAAAATACTTCCAATTAAGTGCCAGCAACCGAAATTTTGGTCGGTGACCTTTAGCTATTTTCAGCTGGAAAACCCTAGCGATTTCACTGACTTACTTGGTGTATGACGAAGGTTTAGAATCCTGTCCAGTGGCCAATGAAATCATATTTCATGATGTGTACACATACTGTGTGCCCAGCCCATTGAAAGTGAAGACCCCACAGGCTCTGAGTAGTTTTCACTCACCAACAGTGGCAGACGATGCAACACTCGGACTTAGCGGCCTACAATCGACTCGAAAAAACCTTTTCTGCTCTCAAAACAGCGAATATTACTTTACAAGAGCGCGATTCAAATCTTGATTCAATCGATTCGCTCGACACATGGGAAAGTGACAACGATTTCGTGCATGGTTGATGGGTCAAGTTGACCCAGCTGACACAAGAGTCAGTACACCGACTGAGCCAGCCAGCGTGTGTGAATCTTGGCGGCTTGAAACTGACACACACGGCGAAGATCTGCTTTCAGTCTGTGTGGGGCGAAAGAGAAGACGGACCTATGAAGTGAGGACGGGAGTTCACGGGAGAGGGAGAGGGGAGAGGGGTGTGTCAAGGGGGCGTGGCAGACAATCAGCAGCTGCAACTTGAACTAGGACAGCTAGGTTTCAAGCGAATTTTTCACTACCAAATTATCATTGCCCAGCAACACTGCATTTAGTGGAAAGCCGGGGATAAAAGTTCCAACTGATGAAACTTCCAGCTGCATGTTTATATTTTACAAATATTTTTCTAACAAATTTCTGTCCTTTTTCCACATTTGTCTATATAACAGCATGGTGCTCATACCTGGATAAAGATTTCTGCTTCATTTTGATGTCAACACATAGAGGAATAACGCAGATTCCTAAAATGTACAGTTTTATGGGGTTTTCTCAGCTGGATGAGGAGCAATGAATTTTTGTTTATTTTATGCAAAAACGCCCCAAAACCCTTGGCAAGGGGAGAGCACTCTTTTTACACAGACAATAGCGCTCAAGGGGTTAAAGCAGTATCAGACTCCCTTGCTGAGTTTAAAGCAGTATCAGACTCCCTTGCCAAGTTTAAATCAGTATTGGACTCTCTTGTCAAGGTTCAGACTAACTCAGACTCCCCCAGTGAGCTTTATATCACCTCAGACTGTTTAAAAAACATACAGTCAACTTGTTTTCAGCTCAATGGGAAATGCATAAACAGACAGAGATAAACAGAAAGACAGGACTGAAGAGAGCACAACTTGTCCGCTGTTCTTTTGCCTGCGATGAACACTCCTGGAAAATGGTGACAAGACCACAAAGTCTGCACCAGAGGGCAAGGCGAGATCTGGGTGAAGTCACTTACTGGACAAGCTGCTCCACCTCACTGGTGATGGTCAGCTGGTGACCCAGGATGTAGAGGACAGAGATCAGGTCACTCCACTGGACAAGCTCTCCCAGCGGACCTCCTGGATCAACAAAGGATATGAAATAGTCATGGAGTGTAAACACACTGATATTCCAGATCATCACCATCATTTTACTGTAATGTGCAGCAAAGGATAGGAACTAGTCATGGAGTGTAAACACACAGATATTCCAGATCATCACTGTCATTTTACTGTAATGTGCAACAAAGGATATGAAATAGTCATGGAGTGTGTAAACACACAGATATTCCAGATCATCACTGTCATTTCACTGTAATGTGCAGCAAAGGATATGAAATAGTCATGGAGTGTAAACACACAGATATTCCAGATCATCACTGTCATTTCACTGTAATGTACAGCAAAAGATATGAAAGTCATGGAGTGTAAACACACAGATATTCCAGATCATCACTGTCATTTTACTGTAATGTGCAGCAAAGGATATGAAATAGTCATGGAGTGTAAACACACAGATATTCCAGATCATCACCGTCATTTTTATTGTAATGTGCAACAAAGGATAGGAAATAGTCATGGAGTGTAAAACACACAGATATTCCAGATCATCACTGTCATTTTACTGTAATGTGCAGCAAAGGATATGAAATAGTCATGGAATGTAAACGCACAGATATTCCAGATCATCACTATTATTTTACTGTAATAGGGAGCAAGGTGATACAGCCTGTGCTCTCCAAAACAGAATGAGATGAGAATTTTTTACTATCAAGTCAGTCTACACTATTATCTGTCAAACAAAATATTCCCCCTAACATATTGTACTATACAACTTTCGCCAGGAATCTCATTTGAGGACACTAAACAGTATTTCAGTACAACAACCCTTAATGCATGAAAGCATGAGATGGAGCATCAGTTCCTATACAATGACTTCTGCCAAAGAAAGGTAAGATCACAGGGTGGTGTTTTCTGTCTGATTCTTTGCAAATGTTGCTGAACATATTCTGAGACAACTCTATATGAAGACTTAGGTGGTTCTAAAGAGACTGAAAAGTTATTTTCGGGTTTGCCACAGTCAGGGTCAACAAAATTTCAATTTAACCAATAACACTGTCAAGGTTCACTAAAACAAATGGGGGGCATAAAACTTATTTTACAAACATCTTAAGACCCAACTAGTCTAAATTTCCAAACTCAGTATATACCAAAGGCTGCTGATATGTGACACAAAAAACACAGAAACTTTTGTATAACATTAGTGTTACTTCACAGGGGCTATCCATTTTGATCAAGAACAGCTAAGTTCACACATACTGATGCTATTGGTAGGCCAACAGCACTTTAAACTTCCACACTCAATCTATTCTGGAAACTGGATTCACTTACTACAACCAACTTTTTGTTGAGAGGGAGGAGGTAGGGAGGGAGCACGGGGTGGCAGACAGGAATGGGGCAAATATCTTTTTACAAACTAAAGTAAATTTTTACTGACTTTCAAGGCCTGATGCCAAGCCCTGACTGTTAACCAAAATTTTGGCTGATCCACTTTGAAGTAGAAATGTATTTGACTGTAATAGAAAGACAATTGCCTTTTACCTTTAAACTGGTTTTCTGCAAACTTCCAGCCGCTCTGCTTCGACAGCAAGCCCAGGTGGACCAGGATCTGTAACATCATGTTGTGTGACACACTGACCTGTCAAGAGGCCACTGAACATCCACCACAGTATCACATAAAACAAAACAAGTGTGTACAGAGAAACCTCTCAGTAAGATCCTAAAGAACACTTTATACATGGGTCTTTAATCTTTTCACTAGTGATCCATCCATATCCACCTGTCCATTACTTTCCTGCAACTTTTTCTGCTTGTTGAGGGTGAACTGTTTCATTTCCACAGAGGTTATTTATGCTGAGTATTAAGATGCAATGTTTTGAGTCAACGTCTTCAGCTCCTACAAACAGCATTCATAATGTGTTTTGTACTGAGCCAAGGAAATGTTAAGATTCTTTTTTCTTTTGCCTTTTATCTAGTTTGACTGACAAAAAAACAACAAGTGACAGTGATCGAGGGCAGTCAGTGTGACCATGGATGATACAGTGGTTATACAGCGTTACATCAATGACAACCATTGAGACATCAGTGTACACTATACAGGTTTGTCTGACTCAATTTCAACTGGCAATCTGTTGTGTGACCAAGATGTCAATGTTTAGACCAATTTTCTGACAATCCCAAAATGGGTGAATGATGAAAATGGTTAGTCATAAAAAAAGACAACACACACACAGACACATGCTTATCAAACTGTATCCACTTCTGTACCGTCCACAACCAGGTTGGTGTTTTGTTAAATAGTCATCCATCTGGCTTGAAATGTACTGATTAGTGGCTTGATATATCAGTCTACTTTCTCATGACTGTTCTACCTCTCATCCTCTCTCAAAAACAAACAAACAAAATAACATACCGCTGACTGCTTTCTTGGTGCAAGTATTATAAACCAAGCGTGAGCATGACAGTGCCATTAAATCTATCAGAGCGTAATAAATTACAGTTAAGATGAAACAGTTTGTAAGCACACCTCCCAGAGACATCAACATGATAAACTGTATACCTTACTATGTAGCTTGGAGCAAAACCATCAAATGTATGGTGGAAAACCACAGATCTCCGTCTGAGTCAAACAGATCACCATTCAGATCCAGATATGCACCACAAACCCTATATCAAAATCTCTGTCCAAGTCAAACAGACCACCATTCAGATCCAGATATGCACCACAAACCCTTATCAAAATCTCCGCCCGATTCAAACAGACCACCATTCAGATCCAGATATGCACCTCAAATTTAAATGGATTCAGCCAGGGCCATAATCCATCTTTCTACCGTGTTTTTGTTTAAGTTGGTTTAATCATTTTTTATCCATCTTTCTACCGTGTTTTGTTTAAGTTGGTTTTAATCATTTTTTTTATCCATCTTTCTACCGTGTTTTGTTTAAGTTGGTTTAATCATTTTTGCTCTCTTGCTGAACGAATCCTCAGTCAGCCTTTTGAATTAACTACAGATCAGAACCAAATTCACTGGGCTGGCCTTGGGCTACATTCCATCTTTTCACCAAGTATTGTTTAAATTCTGTTCTTCAGTTCTTGCATGATTTGCCGGCAGAAAGACAAACCCACCTGAAGATGTGGATGAACATGCAGCCTGCCTGCCTGAGGTGATAAACACAATGACCATTTTCAAATGATATTATAAGGACTAGAATACATTTCAAACTGAACAACAAACTGAAGGGAAAACAGTTGAATCAGAAACAATGAAAAAAAAAACCAAAACCAAAAACTTTAAACCCAAACCAAAATAAAAAAAATCCCCACACACAAAACTTTAAACAAAAAAGTCAAACTGTCAACAGTGAAAAACCACAGTGTACAAATGACAAAACTTTTAACGGAATGAAATTTGACAAAAGTGGTGTCAAGCAAACTCACAAGCCAATGTGATTAAGGACTCTGTTATCCCATGTTAAAAATTAATACAAGATGCCTGATGTCATGCACTGCCCATTTAATACATCACCTTATCTTACACACCAGACAAGCCATGTAACTGTCACTAAGCACACATGAAGTCCACATTTGCTTCTGGTATTTGACTTTTTTTTTTTTTTTTTTTTTTTTTTTTTTTTTTTTTTTTTTTTCTGTCCCAACCTCTGCGCCACTCACGACGCAGCCCCGGCACCGGCAATCCACAGGGAACAGTCAATGTCAAGTCATCAAGAGGCACCCACCGGAGGAGACACTGCACTGCCGCTGAGTCACTTCGGTGTGTTCAGTGGCGCCTGTCTGATCTAACATACGCAGGACACCACCTACTAAGCCCCCCTACTGACGACAATAATGCTTAGTCGCGGAGCCGGCGTGAGTGAGCTCTCCCTCCGGAGGGCGCCACCACGTCCGTCCAACGACAGCCCCCATGGACTCGCCGATACCGGGGACCCCGACGGAACCAAACCAAGGCCACAGACGTGGAGAGGACATCGAAATTGAGGTCACCATGAGAGCAGGGCATGAAGGGCCACAGAATTTGAGACATTTTTTTTTTTTTTTTTTTTTTTTAATGCTGATCGATGAGAATGAGGATGATTAAGATGATGCTACGGATTTCCATTTCGGTCTGAGACTACATGACAGGGCTGTACTCTACGCTTCCTTTCATAATATATCCCGGCGTCAACCAGGCCCGAGAGATACAGGCACCTGCAGTGTTGGTCAAGAAAT
>JADBJO010010366.1:58893-63893 GCA_016801955.1 Conus betulinus
TCTTTTGACGCGTTTTGAAAGGTTGAACAGACGACAAGGAAATGGTAGACTCGGTAGGGCCATTAACAGAGACTTCCTTCAATTGCTGATACAACTTCGCATTATATCCACACCCCCACTACTCTCTCTACACGCACTAAGAACTTCCCCAGACATCCAGGCTTTGGTTTAGAGTTCCAACTTCGAGCTGAACTTGAAGAGTGATCTGTATCTGTCGCACCAATTTGTGTTGGCAATTGTTTTTCTCTTCGTTTGTTGACGTGTCTCCATATTTTTCCTGACAGAAGTTCGTTTCACAATCACAGGTTTTAGTTATTAAAGAGTTGCCTTCTACAGCTGCACTTCTAAAATAATTTATCATTCATATGGGTATTCTTTTGCGTGTTCAAAGCAAATACGCTTGGCATGGGGCTTGTTGCGGAATATTACCAAGGAAGTAAATATGCTCTGATTTGGTAGCGGTAGTAGTAGTAACAGTAGTGGTGGGGGTGGGTGGGGGGGGGGGGGGGGGGGGGGGGGGGGGGGGGGGTGGTTTCAGGCCGGCAATTTCTCGGCTGCGAGGCCTAGCAGCAGAATGGATTAGAGTTCCAGACATTATCGTCAACAGGTATATCCGATTGCGTTTGCGCATATTGATTTTTGTTGATTATGGATTACCGTCAAGATGGTTTTTGAATGCATTTGGTTATCTATTTGCCTCTTCGAGATTTAACCGTAAGAGTAGTCCCTATCTGTGTAACGCAAAGCTATTTGTTAGTGTGTTCCATAATTTTCCTGACAGAACTTTGTTTAAAATTTGTCCACAAAAAAGTGTTATATATTCATTTCCATTTAGAGGTCCCCAAACTGCCCATCAGGTCTTTTGGCTTTGAACAAGAGTGAGTAGGTTAAAGTATTTCAAGTCTGTCGTAATTCTTTCCCTTACATGCCTTTAGCACTAATCAATAATAACAAGCACTAATCAATAATTACAGACTTCTCAGGTAAGGTTACCGTACACAGCTTACATGTACAAGATGAGGACGGGATGGAGGGGGGGGAGGAGGGGGGAACAGGAGGATTTTGGGGTTAGTAATAGGTCTCTCCCTACCCCCACCTCCAAACCCCACCACCTGGCAGGCAAAAAAAAAAAAAAAAAAAAAAAAAATCGCGACACATCCCCATCCCCCCTACAGGGGGCGACCCCCAGTCTCTCTCCTCAGAAACCCCCCCCCCCTCCCAACCCCCTCCTCACTGACCTGGCCCTGCAGGATGCCCTGAATTAGAACTTCCATGTCAAGATTTCCTTTTTATACACCTCTCCCTTTCCTCTGCCACTCTCTTCCGCACAAAAGCTTTGCGTGGAAAAAAGATCAAAAGAAAAAAGAGTCCAGTTCGATTTTGGAGGGGAGGAATAACCATAAACCGCTGTAAAACGCCATTGTCCGATTTATATAATTTATGGCTGAGATCAAGTTTCAGCCTCCCCCCCTCCCCCTCCTCCCCTCGCCAACTTTCGTCGCTCGTCCATACGTAAATGTTTCTGTCCGTTGTGAGTACTTTTAACAGGTCAGAGAGTATTTGATGAGGAAACGCCGTGGATTTTTCCGCAAAAAGCCGCAAATAAACGCAAATAACCCAAAGTTAAAGTCGGGTATATTTTGGACCATTTCGAGTTTTAATGTTTGACGGTTTTTTTTTCCTCCAAGATATCGAGTGGAGTTTTGAACAGGGGGCTTCTAATCGTTTTGTCATTTCATAAAAACTTCAGGAGATTACAAAAGGAAATCCGTCCTTGGAAAATATAGCACGAACTGGCCCAAAATAAGTGAATATACTTAAATACGCCCCAACAAAAGCCGCCATGCAATACCACTCAGGAACGCACACACATACACACACACAATGAGAAAGAAACATGAAGAAACACGTTACGTTTACTGCTTTGAAAACAAATGGACAATAGGTTGTACTCACTGCTTTCCTTTCCTGCTCAGTGTTCATGTCAGGCTGATCGCTGAAGATCCCCTTGTGACTTCTTCTGTGTCCGTTGTGAGGGAAAGAGCGAAGTCTTATACTGAAGGAGTCGTCAGTTGGAAAGGCCAAAGCGGAAAGCCGTGGAATTTTGAACAAAGAGTTCATCCGCGTTCCCCTCGTCTGAGAAACAACTGGTGAAACACGTGCACGTTGAGGTAAAAAAAAAAAAGAACACGGACAGCAAGTCATCTTCTCTCTCTCTCTCTCTCTCTCTCTTCTCCTCTCTCTCACTCCACTCTCTCTCTCTCCTCCCTCTCTCTGTCTGAAGACTGGATGAAAAAAGTCACTGACCTTTGTGCTTCTTCTTTTCCCTCCATAAACATTTCGTTTCTCCTCTCTCTCTTCTCGATCTCTCTCCTCTCTCTCTCTCCTCTCTCCCTCTCTACTCTCTCGCTTCTCTCTCTCTCTCTCTCTCTCTCTCTCTCTGTCTGTGGGTGTGTGTGTGTGTGTGTGTGTGTGTGTGTGTGTGCGCGCGCGCGCGCGTGTGTGTGTGTTTGTGGTGTGTGTGTGTGTGTGAGGTACAACACTATGTTAATCTGACAGTAAATGGGTTTCAGTCATCAGTCAGTGTTGTGTTTGTTGTGTGTGTGTGTGTGTTGTGTGTGGTGTGTGTTGTGTGTGTGTGTGTGTGCGATTGTATAGTGGATTCCTGACTATGATTACAATAAAATGGGTGTTATTGCTTATATCTGAAATAACTCAGGCGGTTTTTTTTAAAAAAAAAATCTTGATTTACTTGTGTGGGTGTGTGTGTGTGGTGTGTGTGTGTGTGTGTGTGTGTGTGTGTTTGTGTGTGTGATTCTGCCAATGATTATGATAAAAGGGCGTCATTGTTTACAGCACTACCATTACTCAGGTGATTCCTTTTCTTAAAATTTCAAGGGGGTTGGGGGGGGGGGGGGGGGATGTGTGTGTGTGTGTGTGTGTGTGTGTGTGGTGTGTGTGTGTGTGTGTGTGTGTAAATCGTGTAATTGATTCCGTCCATGATTATAAAGACGAAGTGTCATTGTTTATAACTAGAATCACCCAAGTAATTCCTTTAAAAAAAAAATGTTTCGTGTGTGCGTGCGTGTTTTGTGCGTGTGAGCGTGCGCGCGCGCATGTGTTATGTGTGTGTGTGTGTGCGCGCGCGTGCGCGCGCGAGCGCGTGTGTGTGTGTGTGTGTGTGTGATGTTCATGACGGAGATCGACTTTTTATCTTTTTTATTTTTTTTTTTTTTTTGTCCTATCTCCTGTGCCATTCTCAGTGGCAGTGTACACCGCCGCTCATTCCGACCACCCTCCCCCTTCTCCCTCCCCTTCTCCCCCCTCCCCCCCCCCCCCCCCACCCCCCCCCCCCACACACACACACACACATCGTACACAGCCACGGCCTGCCCGACCGCCGCAGCAGCCCCACACCGGCAATCCACAGGGAGCAGTCAATGTCAAGTCGCCCGATTTGTCCATTTGGAAAAAGCAAACAAAACAAAAACAAACAAAACAAAACCGGCGATGTATTAGCTAGGGACTATTCGGCCGCTAGGTCTGCTCTGTCAGTTACGGGCCCTGAAGAACAGATTTTCCGCTGACGAGACGACTGTTTAGCTTTTTTCCTTTTCCTCTTTTATCCTTTTTTTCCTCTCTCCCTCCCCCGCTCCCCCCCCCCCCCCCCCCCCTTTCTCCAATTTTTTCTATTTTGTTCTTTTAAAGGGTTATTGAACTGTATCAATGTTTCCCAAAAGATGCGCTCACAGCCCTTGTCTATGTCACGGCCGCCAGATGACCTTTCAAAACAGAAGGCGAGGTTTCAGTGGGGGGAGGAGGTGGGGGGGGGGGGGGGACACACACACACACACACCCACACACACACACCACACACACACACACACACACACCACACACACACCACTGACTGACTGAAACCAATTTATTGTCAGATTAACTCAAGTGTTGTACTCACACACACACACACACACACACACCACACACACACCCACACAACACACACACACACACACTACCACACACACACACACACACACACACACACACACACACACGACTGACTGAAACCAATTTATTGTCAGATTAACTCAAGTTGTGACTGACACACACACACACACACACACACCACACACTCTCTCTCTCTCTCTATCCTCGTCTCTCGTCTCTCTCTGACAAGCGAGATCAGTAAAGGTCGTTAGTGAAGTTAGCTGGAAACGTAAACTGGCACAACGTGGCAATGGGAAAGGGAGCTAACCTCAGCTCCTTCCGCCATTAGCCTATTTTACATTTGAGGGGGGGTCACAGCAGTGGTAAATGACAAAGGTGGATTAATCCCCCCCTCCCCCCCCCCCCCTCCCCCCTCCTTTCACCCTTCCCTCCTCCGCATAATTACACTCTCACTCCTCCCGTCGCCTCAGGGTCTTGGGGTTTGTGGATTTCGGCTGTGACGTGGAAATCGCATAGGGGAGCTGGCAACGAGGCATAATTATGGTGAGGTGTGTGTGTGTGTGTGTGTGTGTGGTGTGTGTGTGTGTGGTGTGTGTTCGTGCGTGCGTTGTGTGGTGTGTGTGTGTGTGTGTGTGTGTGTTTGTGTTGTGTGTGTAGTGACTTGTGTAGTTGAGTGTGTGTGTGTGTGTGTGTGTGTGTGGTGTGTTTGTGCGCTCTCTCTCTCTCTCTCTCTCTCTCCGGTCGGCTCGCTCTCTATCCTCTCTCCCCCCACCACTCTCTCTCTTTCTGTGTGTGTGTGGTGTGTGTGTGTGTGTGTGTGTGTGTGTGTGTGCGTGCGTGCGTGTGTGTGTGTGTGTGTGTGTGTGTGTGTGTGGTGTGTGTGTTGTGTGTGTGTGTGTGCGCTCGCTCTCCTCGCTCTCTCTCCTCTCTCTCTCTCCGGTACTCTCCTTCCTCTCCTCTCTGTGCGCTCTGTGTGTGTGCACTCTCTCTCTGAGTGTATGTGTGTGTGTGTGTGTGTGTGTGTGTGAGTGCGCGCGCGCGCGCGTGCT
>JADBJO010010366.1:71393-73516 GCA_016801955.1 Conus betulinus
TGTAGTCAGGTAGTGCATTCCATAATTGAGTTGCGGATGGGACGAACGATTTTTTATATAACTCTGTCTTACATTTCGTTACTGTGCGTTCTAGAGGCCTTCGCCTGTGGTGAGGGTTTCTGTCCGAGACTAGAGAAGGAATAAGATGTACTAGATAATTGGGGCTTAGGCCATTAATCATTTTATAGTACTTGATTAATTTATGCCGTTTTTCTTCTTCCTTTAACGGGCAGAATCCAGACTCTTTGTATAAATTTTGATGGTTTGTTCCACGAACAGTGCCTGTAATGATTCTTAGAGCTTCCAGGTGCAAATTTTCCAGATGGTGTGACTGCATTTCAGTACAGTTTTCCCAGACAATGTCGGTCGGCATAATCGAAGTGTGGTAATATAAAGAATTTGTATAAGATTTCGAGAGCTTTTCTACTTTAACTTGTATTTATAGCTTTTTAGACATGAAATTAACATTGTAACAGTGGTCATTATATGTTTTATATGCTCATCCCATTTACAATCATCTGGAAGAATGATACCTAGGTGTTTATGCTTGTTAGTACTTTGTAGAATTGTAGAACCAAATGTAAGAGGCAATATCACATTCCTATTGCGAGTGAAATTCAACAGTTCTGTTTTCTCGACATTAAATTTTACTTTTCAAGTTTTAGCCCATGAATTTATCTTTTCCAATGTCAGCATTAAGTATTTCGGCGCGGAGATTGGGATTATCAAGTGATAAATACATGCTCGTGTCATCAGCAAAAAGTTTTATGTTGGATTGGATTTCATTTACAATATCATTGATGTATATAAGAAACAGGAGCGGGCCTAGTACTGAACCTTGTGGGACACCAGAAGGAATTCGCTTGGATACAGATTTTTCGCCTTTTATGGTAACTGCTTGAGTACGATTAAATAAGTAATCAGTAAACCATTCATGTAATTTACCTCGTATGCCAATGGCTTTCATTTTATGCAGGAGACCTTTGTGGCTGACACGATCAAAAGCTTTGGAAATGTCAAGGAAGACGGCTTGCGTTGTTGTACCATTATCAAAAGAGGAACACAGATCATTATATATGCAGAGCAACTGATTCATGGTAGAGTCTCTAGGGATAAATCCAGACTGAGAAGATGAAATAAGTTGATTAGATGATAAAAAAATAAATACATGTTTGTGAATACATCTCTCTAAGACTTTACCAACGCAACTAAGCAATGTAGAAATCCCCTAGAAATCAAAAATCTTAACGATGTATTATTTGCTTTGTGAATACTTTCTTCTCTCAGATCCCAATAGCTGGTATTAGAACTTGGTTTTCAATAAAAGGAACCAATTAATAAACTTGTTTGTCCTAGTTTTGTCTCTATCCAAGCAGCCTCAAGACCATCAACCTGCAGATCTACTCGCGGTTTGCTGCACAGATTATTTTTAACATAGATGGTAACACCACTATGTGGTCATTAGGTCTGTCACGCCTGATTGGAGGATGAAAATTTGATATATGTATGGAACTGTCAGTAATGGAATCAGAAAGCCAGTCTCAGATACAGTGATAATATCACATTTGTTATACTCTGCTTCCAATAAATCGATTTTGTTCACAATGCTTCTTGCGTTTACATGCACAACGTACAAATCTGTTTTTAACACTTAGCCCCTAGGTGTGTTTTCAATATCGCCAGGACAGTACATGCTTGTTTTCTTATTTCAACCTCGTCATGCTTTTTAATGTTGTTTGCTGTGTAATTCAATCCACAGATGAACGGGTTTTAGCAGTTGTACGTTGCATTCTCTCTGTCCTTCTCCTATTTTCAAACCCTTTTTTCTTTTTTCGTTCCTACCCCCCTCCCCCCCCCCCCAACTTTTCTCTCCTTACCTTCTCTCTCCATTTGTCCTTTCCGCTTTCCCTTCTTAGTTTTTCACTAAACCAGCGTAATGGCCTATATTGTGTAGGCCTGAGTTGACTTTCATGTATGTGTGTGTGTGTGTGTGGGTGTGTGTGTGTGTGTGTGTGTGTGTGTGTGTGGGACATGCTTGATTGTGATTTTAATCTCTTCCTGCATTTGTTTGGCCATTTTCGTTTCTGTGATGTAATTAAAACAAAGTCCGAGGTGACTTTCTT
>JADBJO010010367.1:0-10000 GCA_016801955.1 Conus betulinus
ATACCAATCTGTGTACAAACAGAACAGAAGTACAGATGATGCAAAAATCACTCTTTCAAACCATGCATACACACATCTTGAAAATGATTCTTTTGTTTGCCTCCTGCTTATTGATTTCACATCAGCTTTTGATACTATTCAACCACAGATTATGGCGAAGAAACTTCAAACTTTACATGTCAACCCAAAATTGATTTCATGGATTATGAACGTTTTAGCTAGAACCACGTTTACTGGTGCACATCAAGGCACCGTTCCCTCCCCTGTGCTCTTTACTCTTTATACAAATGATCGTACTGGCTCTACTGTCACTCCTGTCATAAAGTACTCAGATGATTCTGCTTCAGAAGACCTGTCAAATTCAGATACCATTTGTTTTCAAGAGGTTGAATGTTTTTGTAAAGAGAACTGTCTAGATTTGAATATTAGTAAGACGAAGGAGATGGTAATTGATTTTCGAGGAAATCCTGCTACTGTCCCTCACTTGTTTATCGAAAAACACCAAAGTGGAGCGTGTAAGTGAATATAAGCATCCGGGTAGTATTTCAGATGGTAAGCTGAATCTTAATGCAAATACTCATTTTATCTACAAAAAAAATGTACTGTGTCATGCTTCACAGAGTTGTGCCACACATGCACACTCCACCGCCAAAGCAAACTCCACAAACTCCATTCACCCAAGGCGCGTCAACTAAATACACAACACCAAAAAGTTGTTTTCCTTCCCCTCCTCCTACAGGAGAACAAATATAATTAATACATACAATGCTCAAATCAACTTATCCACACCTCTTCTCCAATTGGGGAGGCATCACAAAATAAACACAAACACACCTCCTCTCCACCAAGGAGGTAACACCCAGTCTGTTTCCCCTTCAGTTGACACGTTCATAAAACATGGGGTCTATGTCACTATCCATCATCACCTGTCTATATCATACACCATTAGCTTATAACCTCTACACAGGAAAACAATCAAATCCAATTCACAATAGTGGAGGTCATAAAGTAGAGTTATTACACTATGGGGAAATACGCCATAGTCATTCTTCATCCACACGGGGAAATACGCCGGAGTCGTTCTTCATCAACATAAGAGAATGTGGCAAAGACATCCTTCATCCACTTGAATCCTCCTCCGTGAGGAAAGATAGTGCAGGCGAGGTCCGCTATCTGCCCCAGGCTGGGGTCAGGTCCGGCACCTCCGCCACCTTCAATCCTCACACCCGTGGCCCGGCGTGAGACAGACAACCTGTCAACACACTCGGAACCACGTGCAGTTCTACAATAACTAAGGAGACTCGCTTAAACATGAAGATGTAAACAGTAACCTTTTCTTATATGTTTTTTTACTTTAAATATTTCTTTTCCTTTCTTTTCCCTATTCTTTTATAAGAGAAATGTTACAGGAGTAACCACACTGCTTCTTATTCTTATCTTTTCTTTTGAATACGAATGTTTTCTTCAATTTTTTTTCCAAAGATTTCACTTCTCCCCATTTAAACATTAATGACAAAAATACCTCAACGATACATCAGCCTTGCATCGGTCTTCAATCGCCGCAATCAAACAGACCAGACGACTCCTCCAGCTGGCGTAGAGCAAGTGATTATAACATTTTCTTGCTAAATTAAATAACGCTCGCAGCGCTTCCAAGCAGTACTCACCGCGGGCCACTGTCCAACAAAACGACGCCGAACGATCACATGATCATTTTTCTCTCAATACAACAATACCGCTGACGTTCAATCTTAAGATTGTTGATATACACAAAGAATATCAACGACATCTTCATACATCCTGTGCACATCACATACTGCTTTTGAAAACTTCAGTCTCTCACTGTCAAAAAGGACATCTTTAATATTTCTATCCTTGTGTTGTAGAATCAGTGTTGTCCTTTGGCTTTTTATGCTAGTCTGGAAATCTTAGCGTGAAAACAAAGGCAATTTACACAGAGTGGTGAGTACATGTGGACAGGTTATTTGCAAAAATCAAGAACGGTGAGATAAATGTATGAATGTCGAGTCACACAAAAAGCCGTGAACATTGCAACCGACAGTTCTCGTGTTCTTCCAAAAACCTGGGATGTTCTACCCTTCGGAGGAAGATTCAAATTGCAAAATTCAAGACAAATAGAGCCCAAAACACTTTTGTCCCCATTTCCATCAAACTCCTGTATCATAACTAAACTTTCAATAAGATCCAGCTCAGAAAGTGTGTGCATGTGTGTGTTAGTGTTAGTGTTAGTGTGTGTGTGTGTGTGTGTGTGTGTGTGTGTGTGTGTGTGTGTGTGTGTGTGTGTGTGTGTGTGTGTGTGTGTGTGTGTGCGACTTGACTTGACTTGATGTGGCTTTTCACTGCTCGATAACTGTCATCCTTTCTGCTTTTAATGGATACTGATCACATCAACAGTTGTCATCAAGTTGTCAGTGTCTTCAATACAAACACCCCCCACGCCAGAACAGGAGAAGCCAGATTCCAACGCTCTCGGAAATTCCCAAAGCTGCCACATTCGACAGTCAAGGAAACAGAAGACACTTGCCTAGGACGTGGTAAATCATGACTGGGACAGTCAGAAGACAATATACAGCTTGTGTACCAGTTAGCAGAAATCAAAGAAACGAATGGATGGGCAAAAATACCTAGACCAGCTTTAACACCTTTACCTAACTGCCATTGCTTGAGAGGAAGACACTGTCGAGAATGGCCAGAAGGCAAAACTAACGCAGAATTCAGACGTAAAAGAAGATATTGTTTTAGACACTGGTGGTAAGTCAGACTGGGGATACACAGTGACACAAAATGTCCGAACTCTCCAGGAAGACAATGGAGGCGGAAAATGGAGGCAGAAGCAGTGACACCATCACTTCATTGGCTCTCATTCACAGACCAGCTTAAAACTCAAGTCATGATACTGCCTGACCCCATGGACATACTTCAAAACGTGGAGAGTGAGATGGGAAGCCTGCATGGCATGAAGTAATATACAACCTTCCATTGAAGAGACTCATATGGATGTACTGCCCTGAACATGCTGGAGTTAAAGAAAACGAGAGAGCAGACATACTGGCAGGCAAGGAAACAATAAGGACTCGCTTACAGCTTGGCCGATGTGACATGATATGAAACCTAAAGAATGAAAAAGCAGGAGGGAAGCCATAATACCATGGATCATCTTTCAGAGGTGAACATGAAGAGCGTAAACGGTCGCACATCTGGATTTGAAGCAAGAGCAAGAAACATTGCCCACCAAACAAACATTGGAATAATCTTTTGGCCAACGTTGTGAAGACTCCTAGAACTTTGGGCAGAAATACACTGGGCCTTTCAATTACAGACACAACCGATCAAACACACTTCGATTGAGATACGACTTTGCATCCCTCAGGACCACAGTGTATACTGCAGAGGTGTGTCCGCTGGTGGGTGTTCATCGGTGGGGCGATTCAGGTGCGTAAATTCAGGAACATGCTTACACAAGCCCACAGATCACACACACGCATAAGATACACATCTTTGCACACACACACACACACACACACACACACACACACACACACACACATACACACGCGCGCGCGCAAATGCAATGTTAATTATCCCACAGCCAGTGTTAGACAGGTGTCCAGGGTCTGACCAGCGCTTACTCGACCAATCAACAGATGAAGATCAGCTTTTTATTCAGATGTTGTGGGAGGGGGGGGGGGGGGGGGGGTTTGCCCTCACTTTCAAAGTTTTGCAGTTCGAGACTGTATACTATGTTTCAGGAAGTAATAGAATAAATAGATAGATAGGCCACACATATTCTTTGAGAGAGAGAGAGAGAGAGAGAGAGAGAGAGAGAGAGAGAGAGAGAGTGGTAGTGGTCAACTGACATTCGACAAACAAGGCAGGAAGCAAATAGAATAGAAGTTAGCTTGGCTCGTTTTCGTTCACTGAAGCAGGCTGGGAATGGAATTTGTTTTTAACAGATCTTTACCCTTATTGTGTGTGTCATGCATTTCTCTTGTCTGAAGGCTGCGGTGTGGAGGGTGCCTGGCCAATAGTAGGTGTAATTCACATTCTTCTGAACAGCAGAATACTCTTTAGTTACCGTCTACAGTGAAGGTTTTAGTACGTTCCCTTTTCTGTTCACTTTCACTACGTGTTGGTCCATCCCTTCTGTTCATATCCAACTCTCCATCACCCAATGTTAAGTTCTTGAACTCGTTGTGCTCTTCTTCCATAATTGAAACCACTAACCTGAAGCATGAGGAAGCAGTTAGAACCCAACGTGTTTTTGTATGAGGGTCCCTGCACACCTGAAAACATGCTGACCGTTTCTGTAATACCACAGAGATACCAGGGACAAAGCGCGTGCTCTTCTTGGTGCTGGTTCCCCGTTATTGATCCGAGGCGTGAGAATCTTAGCTGCACACACACACACACACACACACACACACACACACACACACACACACACACACTTAGATAGATGGATAGATAGATAGATGGATAGACAGACATATAGATAGATTGAGGGATAGATACACACGTAAACACGCGCGCGCTTGCGTACACGCACACACACACACACACACACACACACACACACACACACACACACACACACACACACATGGGGTCTCTCGGTAATATGGAGAACAAAAAACCTTCTCCAACAATGGTGGCTTAATTAAACAGTCTTAGAAGTGGTATTTAAATGATCAAGAAGTAGAGACTGTGTCTTCATATAATATTATCGTGGTGTAATATCCTCTTTAGTCTTAAACTGGACTGGCAGTGTTGAAAATTGAAGTAGTGAAGCCCTTCAAGCACTTACTTGGGTTAACAGATTACATCCAAAATGAAACACTTTCCCCATCTCTACTATCGTCCATATCTCGGACATAAAAATCAAGTCGTTTTTGTGATATGGATTGGCAATCTTGGGCTTTAAACAATATGATTTTATTGAACAAGTACAGATTAAGGTTTGTAACATGATATTAGGATTGTAAGGACCATCAGAAATGATAAGCGCTCGCAGAATGTGTCGGATTTCCTATTTTATGTATACAAACATCAAGATTGTGAAATACCGGTGCAGAGTTCTACATCGAGCAAAAGACAGATATCCCAAACAGCGTTATAACGCGTTGTATATTCAAGATCAGTCTGGAAGAAAGAACTGGCTTACAAATACAAGACATATTTGATGTATTTACCGTATTGGACATGTTTGTGAGATGCAGGAGACTGGCCGTGTACAGACATTGTTGTCATCACTTAAAACTAGACTCTTAGATATTGATCGTTAAACCAGGCAAGACTCTTTTACAACAGTGCAAGATTACTTTATCTGCCATCCTGAATTCATGACAGTGGCATATGTTACTGATCTTGATGATGTAAAGCTTAGAAGAGCATTGTGTCTACAGAAAAGCAACCGACTTCCTCTAAAAGGTATCCCTGGATTTGGCAAACTACCAAATGAGGGTACACGTGAACAATGTACTGGGAACTGCATTGAAGACATAACACATTTTATACTGATATGGCCAAGATATTTTTCCGTAAGAATGAAATACATTCCTCACTACTACTACTACCATTTTCATTCTCAGCAAAAGATACTTTTTTTTTAAATTTTAAGACTTAAAGGAAAGTTAGTGTGCAAGTAGCTCTCTATGTAACAGAATGTTTAGAATTAAGAGAACAAGTCTGATATCATGAATGGAAACAGATGTTTCATGATTCTCTGTATTGTGAGTTACCTCGCCTGTTCATATGGGTCAGATGGCCTTGAAAAGACTAAACAGCACATATTGTTATGAATGTTATTGTTAATACACACACCCATGCATGCACACACGGATACATGCAATCACACATACACACAAGCTCGCATACATGCATGCATTTAGGCGTATGAGGGCTGGAATAGCTCGGTTGTAGAGCGCAGGACTCATAATCCTGGTGATCCTGAGGTTCGAATCTCGGCAGGGCCGTTTTGGTACAGGGAGATTTTTCCCTGGGAGTTAACATTGGTTCTGACTCTATTTCCCATACAGTCCTTCGAATGAGACTATAAACCGAGGTTCCATGTGTGAACGCACACATAACATCTTCCACACACGTAAATCCCATCACCAACTTTCGGAAGCGAAGGCCAGTTTGGCCGTTGGTATGGATGACATGGTACACATAGCATGCACCCTGCGTGAGAAATGGAAAAAAATGACGACATAAGGAAACTGAGTGAACGACATCGAACGATATCGTCTGGATGACACGGGAAACGACTGAATAAAGCGCCAGCTGGCAGCTCTTCAGTCGACACTACCCAGTAGGCTGCCTGTTGTGCAGATGATTGTGTGGGTTGTAAAACGCTTAGAGCTTGCTCTCTAGCTGAGCAGAGGCGCTATATGTAAGTATTTATCATAATAATAATGCTAACAATAATAATGATAATAATACACATGCACATCTGAACACACACACACACACACACACACACACACACACACACACATTTTTAGAAAAATAACGATTTTTAACGGTCAATGTTAACTTTCGGATCTTGAAAATTGTGTATGATTGTTTAGCGTTTAAAACTGCACATGTATATCGAATTTTTCTTCAAGAGTACTCTAAATTTATAAAACAACGTTTTTTTAACGGTCAATTTTAAATTTCAGTTCGTAAAAGTTGTATATCATTTTTTGGCGTTTAAAACTGCATATGTATACCGAATTTTATCAAGAGTAGCCTAAATTTGGAAAACAACGGTTTTTTTAACGGTATACCGAATTTTATCAAGAGCAGCCTAAATTTTGAAAAGAACGGTTTTTTAACGGTAAAATTTAATGGTTATGATGACTACAATGACCCCATGTTACCCGCTAGATGTTCCTGTAGGCTTATGTCAAGTTTGGTGGCAATCCGATGACTCTCGTGACCGCCAACCTCACAAGATCGGGTTTTAAACGGTTTTTTATAGGGTTTGGTGTTTTTAACGGTTTTTAACTGTTATAAATACGTTTTTTTTAAGCAACGGTTCTAACTTTCGAGAAGTAGTCCTGTGCTCATGCAATATCACAACGGCTATTTGAGGAAAAGCAGAGGGAAAAAGATGTCTTTGAAACCGTTATAACAGTTTTTTTTAACAGTTTTTTTAACAGTTTTTATTTTTTTTTAGAGATTAGCCCAAAACCATCCTCAGGTTAACACCGACGTACCTGCCAAGTTTCATTACAATCGGTCGAGCCGTTTTTGAGTCTATAGCGTACACACACACAGACAGAATTTGCCGTTTATATATTAGATTATAGTTGACTCAGTGCAGTTTCAGCATAGAATTTCCGAAAAAGAGGCAGGGTGGACGTTTACGGAAGTGTATCACCACACGCACACATTATTTCTAAACCCAGAAACTGGATTTGTCTGGGGAAAGTATGTGTATGCCGATTGTTCATCTGTACGTCCATTCATTTCATTTCATTGCTCTTGGCGTAACCTAATTTGATCACTGCTTGTTACACCCAAGGATTGAGGCTGAGCTGGATCTTTAACAGAACTGCTAGACCCGTTTCCCTAGGGGGTTCATCAGCTTTTTAGGACCTTTATTCCCAGACTTCAAAATCCACCCCAAGATGGGTATGTATGTACGATGGGGGTATCTGTATGTAAGGAATGGGAGGGGAAGGGTGGACGCACAGAGAGGATGGGTGGGAAGGAATGTGTGCCTGGGCATTATGCAAGGACTGTTATACCCAGCGTCTTTGGGCCACAAGATGAGTTCCACCTCTGCAACATCAATATTTTTCTCCTTATTCTTGTATTTTTTTCCCACTTTTGCAAGATTTAAATGTTTTCAATAAGATACCATTAGCTCACGTCTTTAGTTTCATTGTCTTCAATGTTATTGGTCTTGCCCGAGAAGACCAAACAGTCAAAATGCGTTTGTTTGTTTTGTAATTTTGTACTTTTGTTGAAATGCAGTCATTTTGTTTTTGCGTTTGTTTTCAATTTCAGTTTAAAGTCACCATATATTGAAACCTGTTTTAGACAAATCAATACAGAAAGAGAGATGAAGTACCTGGCTGCTCCATTTTGCAGTTACCACACATTGAAACCTGCTTTAGATAAATCAATAGAGAAAGAGATGAAGTACCTGCTCCATTTTGCACTCACCACATTTTGAGGCCTGTTTTAGATAAATCTGTACAGAGAAAAAAGTGAAGTACCTGCTCCATTTTGCACTCACCACACATTGAAACCTGTTTTTAGACACATCAATACAGAGAAGGAGATGAAGTACCTGCTCCATGTTCGACTCCAAGGTGGAGCAAGCACACGCTCAACAGAAGACCCACGAAAATCATTCTGGCCTTGAATAGTATTTCTGTTGAAAATAATATAATAAAAAAGATTAATGATGGAGTAAATGAAAGAATGAACGAACGAACAAATGAATGAATGAATGAATGAATGAATGAAGTAACTGAATGAATAAGCATTAACTGAAAAACATGGGAGACATACATACGAATTGTGTCGGTGAAGCATGGGAAAACTGAGTTCAAAGACGAATTGCAGAATTTGACATGAATGATCTAGGATAGACAGGTGGTCAAATTATTTAGCTAACCACCCAGCCAATACACCCAGCCAAGTACACAGTTCACCAGCTCACTAGTAGATCAATTAGCAATTTCACACTGAAGATCAAGTTACAAGCTCAAACTTCATCTCATGTTCAGTCACATGACCAGGGCTCGACCCGTGGTCATGTGCACTGAACGCCAGTTCACCCAGTAGTCACACCACTGCTGAAGAAGACAGATGGAGACCTGTCAAAAGCTCCAAGTAAGTGCTATTCCTAGCTGAGTGACCTGTGTAAAAGTGGTCGTCGTTATGTCTACCCCTCAGCAAATCTTAAATAAATGTCAGCGAACCGCCCAGAGAAACGTGGACAAACGAGTCCCAAGACAACACACAACGCGTTTCGACCTCTTAGGTCTTCCTCAGGTGAAAAAAAGACGGACAAAATATCGAAAATGCACTTAGCTTTGATCGCTTCAGATTGCTTCTGAGTTGAGCGCAAGGAAGGCATTGAATCTGTAAAGTGAAACGACTGCAGGCGGAAATCTAAACAAATCTTAAATAAATGTCTGCGAACCGCCCAGAGAAACGTGGACAAACGAGTCACAAGACAACACACAACGCGTTTCGACCTCTTAGGTCTTCCTCAGGTGAAACAAAGACGGACAAAATAACGAAAATGCACTTAGCTTTGATCGCTTCAGATTGCTTCTGAGTTGAGCGCAAGGAAGGCATTGAATCTGCAAAGTGAAACGACTGCAGGCGGAAATCTAAACAAATCTTAAATAAATGTCAGCGAACCGCCCAGAGAAACGTGGACAAACGAGTCACAAGACAACACACAACGCGTTTCGACCTCTTAGGTCTTCCTCAGGTGAAACAAAGACGGACAAAATAACGAAAATGCATTTAGCTTTGATCGCTTCAGATTGCTTCTGAGTTCAGCGCATAACTACCCCTCAGCATTAAAACTTCCACAACGTCTCATACGCGATTTCACCAGACAGTCATCAAGACTTTTGTGAACTGGAAGGAGCGCACCAAGCCTTAGCGAGATTCCGAAACCATCTGCATTTCACGCCACACTGCAAAAACACCACAGTGCCATACTGACCAGCCCTAAAAATCAAGTCATCAGTCAAAGGAAAAGCTGCAAGCAACACCCTATTCCGTACGGAACGGGCCCTGATGAACGAGCGCGTAAAGCAGATCAATCAGATGATCGAGGGATTACAACAACATTTCCATCTCTGTTCGGACAGGTTGAGTGCAAACGTACCGACTGAGATACTAGCTGAAGCGAAGGACTGGCTCGAGTCAACTCAAAACTTGGAATGGAACAAAGTGCGCATGTGCCAGAGAAGTAAGTTTGAGAAACTAATGGCGAGATCGAAGCGTGACAAGAACGATC
>JADBJO010010367.1:22500-25000 GCA_016801955.1 Conus betulinus
AGATATTTCCCACATATAAACAATAATACAATATTCAAAGTTTTATCAAGAATCAAACACACACACACACATATTACACTATCAGTTCCTTATATTAAATATTGCAGTAAAGACAAGTCATCTTCTTGACTTGTCGAGGAGCTTTCGTGCACTTGGCTGTACCACCTCTGGACCACCACAGTCTGGATCCTCACTAGACTGGTACACCTTAGTCGGGAACACCACTGGACGCTGAGGGATTCTGTAACGAAACCCTAGGTCCAGGGTTAACCTCTAAAATGATTTTTTTTTTTTTTCTCTTTCTCTCTTTTATTATTCATAGCTCCTTTTTAACTCCTTTCACATTCACTCCAAAATCAAAATAGAATACTCACATGAGTCTTGTTCCGCCAACCTATTCCTACCTACATTGGGGGTACAGAAAGAAATCTTTATACAACAATATTTTATTTATTTTTTTTTTCAATTTCTTTTCTTTTCGCGTTCAACGTTTCATCTTTCTCTTTTTCCCAAATAGCGCAATATCCTCAAATCTTTATAATCATCAAACTTCTGTTATCATTACAATTACACCTTTAATGTAATTGCTTTAACCAGTTTACAACCCCAACTGGTACTCACCTTCTAGGGAATAAGCGACAAGCCTACCCTAGTAGACTTCCAGTCTACATCTACACTCTATACTTGAGTGAAACTTGCCACGCCAGGCATCTTACACCCACCAAGGGTTAAGCACACCCAAACCAGGTTGCATCGGACAAACCAGTCCAACCATGTAGCACACCCAACCCAGGGTTGCATAGGACAATCCTAGTCCTAACTATATTAAAACCCACGAGGGTTACATTGGACATCCTCCTATGTCCGTGTCCAGAGCTCCTCTGAAGTAACAATAATCTTCCACCCTTCCTCACATTGGGTGAACACACTTCACAATCCACTCAGCGTCCCACTCTTCCACATCACTTGTGGTTGCACTCCATGAATAATAAAAAGCATCAAAACCGTAGGTTTCCATTCCACAATCGCAAAAATTACAAGACACAGACACAGACACACACACACACACACACACATACACACACACACGCGCGCGCGCGCGCGCGCGCGCGAGCACGCACGCACGCACGCACGCAGAGAGGCAAATATGTATACCAAGACACTACGTGATTTTGTTGCAGCCTGCTCGAAATAAACTAACTTTCTGATGTGAAAGACTACAATAGGATGCTTACAGCTGGTATCGATTTGGTTTTGTTTCAACTGAAGTTCTGTGTTAGTTTTGTCCTCTGGCCATTCTCGATAGTGTAGTCCAAGCTCTGGAGGAATGGCAATTTGGTAGATGTGTTTGAAGTAGTCTGGATTTTTTTCCCTTCCCTTCATTTCTTTGAGTTCGCATAGTTGGCACACACACTGTATATTGTCTTCCAGCTGTCTCATCCATTGTTTTACACGTCCTAGATGAGCGCATTCTGCTTCGTTGACTGCAATACACAATGGGTTTTGGGGACTTTCAAGTGTTTTAAGATAAGCCTTTACTTGTTCTAGTTTGTCCTGCCTTGAAGGAAGGTCAAGAGTAGTTTTAATTGGTGTGTCACAGTTCCTACGATCCATGTTATTGCTTAATTGTGAATTCTAATTTCACGAGATTACTCTTGGACAGTGTGGAAGCCCTAATCCATGATCCATGATCCTTCGCATATTTCATAGGCATTTGTGGGCGCATTTTCCCATGTAGTTTTACCTGTTCCGTAGTCTCCTAGATTGGATTAGAGGATTTGCCAACTTTCAAGATCTCTTACGAGTTTTCTAGCTATGATTGGTTGAAGATGAAGAAGATGGCACCAGGAGCACAGACACAACCAGCCGTGTCTCCCTGATGAGTCTGATCCAGCAGACAAAAGGCCTAGCAACAGGCAATACAAATAGATCTGCCTTCAAGAGAGATTTCGATGGTTCCCTCTTGCAGCTAGTGAAGAGTTCTCATATTCATAATATATTTTCCTAATTTCATGTTACCATCTTGTTTATCTTCAACCCCCCCCCCCCCCCCCCCCCCCCTTCACAATTCCAATCCTTTGACAAGTCATTTCTGTGATGACAGAGGGTTTGTCAGCCTGCGCTTGTTTTCCACATTATCAGATTTTCTGTGATGACAGAGGGGTTGTCAGCCTGCGCTTGTTTTCCCCATTATCAGATTGTTCATCTTTGCATTCATCTGAACATTTATTAAAGTTAAAAAGGCCATGCCGGTCTTGAACAAAAGTTACTCTGTGTAAGGTTTTCTTATGGGAACAAGAGTTACCCTACTTGTTTATTGTTTGATGTCATGAAATTAATGTCTCCCTTTTCCCCTCAGCTTTCCTTTCTCCTTCTCTGTACACCATGTTTTGTGCCATTGAAACTCTCTTGGAGCTCTGGGAGATAGAAGGGTAGTGCACTCAGGGTATCTTGCCTAGAATTATATTGAAGTTTCATATCACACAGGCAAATCACAACC
>JADBJO010010367.1:30000-35000 GCA_016801955.1 Conus betulinus
TAACAGAACACATTCTGGAAATTTAATTGTGAATTGGTAAAAGACAAACAATGTGTAGACAAAGTACATAATTCAATCGATGAAATCATCTGTGAATATTTGATAGAACAGTATGACGTAGAAACACTCTCTCGAATCCCACTTAAAGATGTTGAACTTACTGTTCAGATATAAAGTTTCTATTGACTTTTTGCTCATGCAAATAAGATCGAAAACTATTGCATATGCTAATATGAGGCAAAAAGGCTTAAAAAAAAGACGATTTGTTAAAAGAAATCGGTGAATTAGAGAACAAAGAAAATAAAACAGAGGAAGACTTTAAATTGTTAAAAGAAAAACAACAACCCAACAACCAGTGACACTTAGAGAGAAGAAAATACAGGGAGTTATATAAAGATCAAGAGCTAAATGGATTGCTGAAGGGGAAAAAATATCAAACTACTTTTGCAATTTAGAAAAGAGGCCCTATGTTAATAAAAGTATGACAAAATTGGTGGACAGCAATGGAACACTTATAGATGAGCCAAATAAGAGAAAGAAAGAAGGTTCATTTATTTTATAACCGACTGCATTCCAAAAGAAACCTAGATACACGTGACGTACAAGGCTTAATACAAGAATGTCCAACACTATCTAGAGAAGAACAAGATTCCTTAAATGGAGAAATAAGTTCAGGAGAAGCCAGGTTTGCTTTTTGAAAAACATGAAAAATGGTAAAAGTCCTGGTTCTGACAGTTTTGGAGCTGATTTTTTTTTATTTATTTTTTTTTTTTCTGAAAAAAACTTGGTCCTTTTGTAGTTCGTGCTCTAAATCAGCCAGTCAAGGATGGGGAACTGTCAAGCACTCAAAAAGAAGGAATAATCACCTGCATACCTAAACCGGATAAATCGAGAGAGATTATTAAAAAAAGAAAACTGGAGAGACCTATTTCAATTTTAAATGTTCTGTATAAATTGGGTCTGCATGCTAGGCAAATAGAATTTAAAAAAAAGGTTCTTCCGAGCCTATATAAGTGAAGATCAGACAGGTTTCATTGCAAATAGGTATCTTGGGGATAACATACGACTTATTTATGACCTAATTAACTATCTGGAAGTGAGACAATTACACGAACTTTTACTCTGTTTAGATTGAGAAAACTTTTGATTCTCTCGACTGGGAATCTTTATTTAAAATTTTTGACCGAATATGGTTTCGAAAATAGCATATGTAATTGGATACAAACATTTTATAAAAACATAAAATCAACTGTTATAGTTAGCGGTCAAACTTCGGATTGGTTTCACATTGAAAGAGGCTGTAGACAGGGAGATCCACTTTCGTCTTATCTGTTCACACTATGTGTAGAAATCTTAGCAATCATGATTAGAGAAGATAAAGATATAAAAGGTGTTAAAATAAACAACAAAGAACTTAAAATATCACAATTTGCTGATGATACACAATTAATGAATAATGAAGATCGAATATCTTTTGAAAGATCTGTCCAATTAATAGAGAAATTTGGAAAGTTTTCAGGACTTTTCCTAAATGCAGATAAAACACAAGCAATATGGCTAGGTAGTAAGAAAGGCTCAAAAATAAAATATATGCAACATTTAAACATACAATGGAACCCTGATAAGTTTAAAATATTGGAAATATGGTTCACAAAAGATGTAAAAAAAAAAAAAAAAACTGTGAAAAGATAAATTATGTAATGCTGAACAATTATTTTATGTTTTCATAAAATGTTTGTATCCAAGATAAATTATGCTGAAAAATTGTCAGAAATAACAGCCTTGTTTAAAATATGGATGAAAAGAAACATTATTCCTCTTGAACGAGTTGCTGTGTTAAAACCTTTCATTTTATCTAATTGATTCATCTATGGATTTTACTTCCAATCCACCAGATGACTTCATAAATGATTTGTCAGAGAATGTGTTTTTGGTTTGTTTGGAATGATAAACGGGATACAATAAGTAGAAAAATTGCAATAAAAAGCACAAAGGAGGGGGAGTTAGGCATACCCGATATTAGAAAGCATATCACTGGTCTAAAACATACCTGGCTGAGAAGATTTAAAACAACAAAACACAAGTGAAAAAATATTGCCAGTGTAATGCATCCTTTCTTCGAAGAAATAGAAAAATATGGTCCTTGTTATCCTTTGAATAAATACAATAATGTATTCTGGAACCATACATTTGTGGCATATAGAGATTTTTGTAGACACCTGAAAGCAAAAACATAATCGGATGTACTGTCCGAGTCAGTCTTTCATAATGATAAATTCAAAATTGGTAATAATGTCATCAGATATAAGTGGACTTGGAAAGGGGTTTGCTGTGTTTCACATTTTTTTCAAAAACGAAGGAAGTTTTCTAAGTTTTTTAAACGAGTTTAACAGAAAATATGATATGGGTGTGTGCTTCTTGGCTTACTACGGCTGTTAGCTCTATAGGAAATACATACTGCAAACTGCTCTTAATATATCAATTAATCAAATATAAAAGAAAAACCAAGAGCTCTAAAAAATAATATGCTCTATATCCAAGGGATCAAGACTGTACTATGACCTTTTCACATTTGACAGCAAACTTCCTAATTCGTGCCAGAAATGGACTGAAAAACTGGGAACAGAAATTTCTTGGGAAAAGGTTTTCAACCAAAGTGATAAAATACACAGAAATAAACTTAAATGGCTGCAGTTTCGTATCGTACCAGGATTCTTGGAACTAACGTAGTTTTTAAAGGAAATGGGGATTGTAGGAATAACAATTGTGATTTCTGTAGAGAAACTAAGGACAATATAGAGCATATTTTCTGGGAGTGTCATTACTCAAAATAGCTTTGGGAAAATTTGGAGAGACTGCTAAATCCAAATGCGTTCCATGTACAAACTTTACATTTCGTGAGAAAGTTATACTTTTGGGATATGATGAAATCATATCTACAGACTCGGCTTTAGATTTGATAATTCGTTTAGGAAAACAGTATATCTATAAATGTAAATTTGACCATTGTCTTCCTGATATAGTCTCCTTCAAAGGTATCTACTTTCACGTTATAAAATCGAAAATACAATGCAGATTTAAACTGGATGGACATGTTTTTAAAACAAGATGGTTACCATATTTACCACTTATAGAAATGGCATGAGAAGAAAAAAAGGAGGGGGGGGGGGAGGAGAAAGAAGGGAACAAGATGAAAGAAATATGAAAATTTATAATTATGTAAAGTGATATTTTCTCCTGTAATGTTGCATTGATAAAACAATACTTTGGTTTGGATTCATCAATTATTACAGTGTTTAAAGTGCATTGAAAATTATGAATATACATGTATTCAAATGTCTTTATTCTTGCTGATGTTGCTGTTTTACTCTATGTGCTGATCGATAGCTGTTTGTTACATAGATGTACGTGTATGTCTCTCTCTCTCTCTCTCTCTCTCTCTCTCTCTCTCTCTCTCTCTCTCTCTCTCTCTCTGTGTGTGTGTGTGTGTGTGTGTGTGCGTGCGTGCGTGCGTGCGTGCGTGCGTGCGTGCGTGCGTGCGTGCGTGCGTGCGTGCGTGTGTGTGTGTGTGTGTGTGTGTGTTAGCCCTTTTTTGCTTTGTGTATGTTTGGTAAAAAAAATCTTTATGTACAAATGTTGTTGTTTTTGTACGTTGATTAAACGAATTTTAAAAAAAGTAAAAAAAAAAATGATGATGATGATGATGATGATGATGATGATGATGATGATGATGATGACGACGACGTCGGCGACGACGATGACGACGATGACGACGATTATTGGCCCGCCACTGCACCGTTCACCTTTCTTCTCCTGCACCATCAAACCCACCACCCTCTCTCTCTCTCCTCTCTCTCTCTCTCTCTCTCTCTCTCTCTCTCTCTCTCTCTCTCTCTCTCTCTCTCTCTCATGACAATATGCTGGTGTATTTGAACATGACTGCCTCAGAAAACAAAATTCATTCCTCCTCAGGCTATGCCGATGATACTAGTTTGAAGACTCATGCCTCTGAAATGTGTGTGTGTGTGTGTGTGTGTGTGTGTGTGTGTGTGTGTGTGTGTGTGTGTGTGTGTGTGTTCTCCTCAAGGAATACAAAATGGGTAAAGCAAAATCATTAACCATACCTGAAGATTCTGAATACAGCGTTGCAAGATCAGTCCAGCTGAAGATAAAGAAAAATGAAATGTTCAGGAGCCAGTAGTCGTGGCAAAGTAAATCCTGAAGATCAAGGCAATAACAGGCCACACACAGACCAACAGACAAGGGTTTGGATCAACAGAATTGAAATGGTGGTCACATGAAAGGGGAAAGTAAAGTGAGGCATGGTAATAGAGGAGCTGGAGAAAGAAGAGGACGCCAAGAGAATCCAGAAAGGGGTCCAGCAAGGCCAAGAAGGACAGTGGACTACGTGGGGAAACGCCCTGCAAACGAGTCTCACTTGGAATAATACATGGCAGATGACACTTCTTCGGGTCAGCTTCATCCTCATATCTGTATATGACCTCCTGCCCTCGATTCAAACCTGGTGAGATGACCCCCACGTGTCCACTCAGTCACGGCAAACAAACAGTGGAACATGTCCTGAATTCATGCAAAGCAGCACTAACCTAGGGAAGGTACACATGGAGGCACAACCAAGTGCTCAAGGAGATCGCACATGCAGTTAGTACTGCTGGAGGAAGATCTCCGCCACCGGTAGCGCCAGCAACAATGTTCCACACGGGCAGGAGGCCACAAATCATGGTCTGGAACAGCTGTGACATCAAGACATGGAAGCTGAGTTTACTGGTTGGAGCAGATGACTGGGAATGTACAGTAGACGTTCCAGAATGGGAGAACCATCCGGCGATCATCAGGAAGAGTGGCATGAGACCGGATATTGTTCTCCACTCAGGTTGATCAAAACAAATGATTCTGATCGAACTCCTTGTACCATTCATTCCAAAGCAGAATGAAGCAAGTGCGCCACTGTAAGACAGAGAAGTTTGCCAGTCTAGCAG
>JADBJO010010367.1:40000-42500 GCA_016801955.1 Conus betulinus
TCCAAGTGAAAATTCCAAGAAAGATTTGACATAAGATGCACACCAAGGAATTTAATCTCAGAAGTGTAGCTCAATGCAGTATTATGTACTTTGAAGTTAGGAGTATTGTGAGCAGACCCTCCTGCATCAAATAACATCATACGGGATTTTTCAGCCGACAGGCATAAGCCATTATCAGACATGAAGTTCGCAATGTTGTCTAACTCTCTTGATATATATTCTTCTAATGTAATGAACAGATCTTTTTGATGTGTTCTTTTTTAATGTGGCGTTCAACCATAAGCAGATGTCGTCCGCATACTGAATTAAGCTAAAGTTTTTTTTGAAATGCATTTAGGTAATCATTAGTTAAAATATTAAAGAGAAGGGGCGATCACAGAGCCTTGAGGGATACCCATATCTAGTAATCTTTTGGATGAATAAGTATGACCAATTCTTGTCTGAATACTTCTGTTGGTCAGGAATGTTTTTTAACAAATTTATAAATATGACCAGAGAGACCTATAGTTTTTAATTTATATAAAAGCCTATCATGCCAAACTTGATCAAATGCCTTGTTGATATCGAAAAATGTGGCGAGAACGTTTTGCCTTCTAGCAAACTGGTGTTTAATTTGCGTAGTTAGCTTTACAAGATGATCAATAGTAGACCTGCCCTTTCTAAAACCAGCCTGGTTTGCAGGGATAATGCCATTTTTTTCACAATAGTATGTCAATCTGTTTAGAACAATTATCTCCATTAGTTTACAGACATGAGATGTAAGAGCTATAGGTCGATAGCTATTTGTGTTTGTCATTGATTTTCCATTCTTTAAAATGGGAACAATATTGAGTCTCTCCATATGGAAGGTATGTCCCCTTCAATCCAACATTTATTGATAATTTCATGTAAAAGTAAAAAAATTTTGTGGTATTTGTTTTTAACATTTCATTAGAAATGGCATCTAAACCAACAGACGTTTTCTTATTAGACAATGAAGAAATAGCAGAGTGTAATTCCTGAAAAGTAATATCAGCATTTAGATAATGATCATTATTTTCGTCAGGATCAGCGTACATTTTTTCGTTAGATTGGTTTTCCCTCATAACTCTGCATTTGTCTGATAAACTACAGAAGGAGCTGTTTTTGGAAAACATGTCAGCAAATGATTCTGCTTTTTGATATGCGAAGGAATTTTTCAGTTCCTATTATGATGGATATGCAGGTAAATGGATTCCGTTTTTCATTTCATGGATCTTTTTCAAATTTTATTGATATCTTATGTTCACTTATTTCATTAAAACAAAATGATGACCAGTACTCGCGTTTAGCATTTTCAATTGCTTTATTCCTATGATGATTCTTGGCAGTTTTTAACTGGTATGCTCCCTTTTACCTTTTTTACTTTTGCGTACAGTTTAACGTGCTTTTATTTTCATCAACAGCGTTTCTGCAAGATTCTGTCCACCACACTTTACCCGTGTGTTTGAGAGATTTTGATTGACTAAGAATCGGAATTGCCTCACCGGCTGCATGCAGTAGTGAGATGGTGAAATGACTGTACATAGATTCTATGTCAGATTTATCAAAAGAACTGACGTCATATGAAGATAGCACAGATTGAAATTTGGCCCAGTCATTTGCCATGTACACCTCGGGACCATAGATGGGGAGATTAAAGACAAGTCGATTGCAGATGATCTGTGACTAGGGATATCAGACAGTCTCGTGATACTTCCATCATTTAACAGGACGAGTGGAGAGTCTGATATGTTTCTCCACTAAACGGTTTTGAACTGACTTTCGTGCAAGTTCTATCCCAGAAAGGAGCATGTTCATTAAAGTCCCCTGCAATTAACCATTTACTACTTTGAAAGTTTATATTATGTAGCCAGTCTGAATTGCTATCAATGACTCCTTTTGGGAAGTACACAGAGACAATGTTTAAGACTAGAGAATTGTCAAAGTGAACAGAAGCTGCACAAGAATACAAGTCTGAGGTGCCAGCAGGTATAGGTGTGTGTGTGTGTGTGTGTGTGTGTGTGTGTGTGTGTGTGTGTGTGTGTGTGTTGATGCTTGCTTCTCTCTCTCTTCTCTCTCCCTCTCTCTCTCTCTCTCCCTCCCTCTCTCTCTCCTCTCTCTCTCTCTCTCTCTCTCTCTCTCTCTCTCTCCCTTCAAACCCCTCTCCCCCATTTTCCCTCGGACCGCCATCTTAAACTACAGCATTGTTATCATTGCCCCGTCCTCAGTGTTTGTTGTGTGTGTGTGTGTGTGTGTGTGTGTGTGTGTGTGTGTGTGTGTGTACAGGGGGGGGGGGGGGGGGTCGCTCGCGCGCGCGCGCGTGTGTGTGTGCATCTGTGTGTGTGTGTGTGTGTGTGTGTGTGTGTGTGTGTGTGTGTGTGTGTGTGTGCCAGCGCGCGCGCGTCGCACGCGCTCGTGCGTTCAGGTGTTTTTGTGTGCATATGCACATTGATGTTTGTTCAGTAGAACAATATTTCGTTCAGTAGAACAATATAACAGG
>JADBJO010010367.1:45000-49806 GCA_016801955.1 Conus betulinus
GCCTATGTAGTTATTGCAGTCTGTCTTCATGCTCTAGGTTTTGTACAGGGTGACAATCATGGCATCCATCATGTCCTGCAGTACATCTCCCTCATTCCAGGGTTCAGCTCCAGCTTAAGACAGCCAGGCTGGCGGGATGAAAGGAGTCGGTCTGTGCATATGTATGGAGAGGAGGGGGCACAAGGGTCTGTCTAGTCTCGCTGGCAAGACGTTGGACTGTGTCTCAAGGTCCAGGCTTCCATTGTAACTTGATACAGCCAGGATGGAAGGGGGTTTCTCTTTTGATTGGACATCTGTGCAAAGTCCAGTCTGAGGTCAAATGCAAAGACGTGTTTTGCTATGTAGTATGTTTTACTTATATATATATATATATATATATATATATATATATATATATATATATATATATATATATATATATATATATCCAATCAAAAGACAAAACCCCTTCCATCCTGGCTGTATCAAGTTACAATGGAAGCCTGGACCTTGAGACAAAGTCCAACGCCTTGCCAGTGAGACTTGCATCCTTAAATGGATCCTCAAGCATAGGCTCAAAGATTGTCTCTTACATTTTATACTGTTTGCGTAATGTTTTAGTTTTCAACAACTTTTTTCCTCTCCACACTTTCGTTTTGTTTAATTCTACTACCTTTCGCTGGCTGCTTTGGGGGGGTGCTGTTGGATTCTTTTTCGAACCCTTGGCGGTCGAAACACTACAGAATTATGGACTGTGGTGTGTCTCTATCTGACACCAAGAGCAGAGACACAATCAGCTGTGTCTCCCTGATGAGTCCGATCCAGCGGACGAAAGGCCTCGGAGCAGGCGATACATAGAGATCCACCTTCGAGAGGGATTGCGATAGTTTCCTCATGCAGCTAGTGAAGGGTTTTCATGTTTATGATATACATTTTCCCATTTACTTCATCTCAATATTTTTTTTTTTTCCCTCAATTTCAAATCTTTGCCAAATCATTACTATAATGATGGAAGAATTGTTAACCTGCACTTGTTTTTCCCCCACTACTTAATTGTTCAGCATTATATATATATATATATATATATATATATATATATATATATATATATATATATATATATATATATATATATAATTTGCATGCATTTTGAATTCCATTCCAGCTTTCAGAGGAGTAGGTCTTCATAACTAGTGGAAATGGCTGAGCTGAAAGATAGACTTTTATGTGCTGGTGGAAATGGCTGATACGAAAGAGTAGACTTTCATGTGCTGGTGGAAATGGCTGAGACGAAAGAGTAGACTTTCATGTGCTGGTCGAAATGGCTGAGACTAAAGAGTAGACTTCCATGTGCTGGTCGAAATGGCTGAGACGAAAGAGAAGACTTTCATGTGCTGGTCGAAATGGCTGAGACGAAAGAGTAGACTTTCATGTGCTGGTGGAAATGGCTGAGACGAAAAAGTAGACTTTCATGTGCTGGTGGAAATGGCTGAGACGAAAGAGTAGAGACTTTCATGTGCTGGTGGAAATGGCTTAGACAAAAGAGTAGACTTTTATGCGCTTGTGGAAATGGCTGAGACGAAAGAGTGGACTTTTCATGTGCTGGTGGAAATGGCTGAGACAGACGGGTAGACTATTATGTGCTGCTGCAAATGGCTGAGATGAAAGAGTAGAGTTGTATGTGCTGGTGCAAATGGGTGAGACTAAAGAGGAGACCATGTGTCGATGGAAATGGATGGGAGGGAGAGTAGACTTTCATGTGTCGGTGGAAATGAACAAGATGGAGTAGTAGACCTTTTTACGTCTTAGTCGAAATGGATGATGTCCTTGTGGAAATGGATGAGACAAATACAGAGACAACATACAATGGTGGATGAGCATTTACAAATCTATGATTGAAGTTGATGTAGAAGTAGAGGTGTGTGTGTGTGTTTTGTACCTGTGTGCGTGCGTGTGCGTGCGCGCGCGCACGCACGCGCGCTTGTGTGTGTGTGTGTGTGTGTGTGTGTGTGTGTGTGTGTGTGTGTGTGTGTGTGTGCGCGCGCGCGCGCGCGCGCGCGTGTGTGTGTGTGTGTGTGTGTGTGTGTGTGTGTGTGTGTGTGTGTGTGTGTGTGTTGTGTGTGTGTGATGGTGGTGGTTGTTGTGGTGATGATGGTGTTCGTGCTGGTGTCACTGAGGAGAAACAATCAGGTTTCGAAATACTGGTATCTGACCAAGAGTTATATGTTAGTGAGTTTCCTCCCCATTGGAGATTGTCTACCTCTTGGAGACTATAAGCTTGCTGAAGGCTCATTTCGAGAAGAATTTATTGTTGCCCATTCACCCACTCAAGCACATACTGTTTGTTAGGCAGAATTTACTACCACTGCAGATATGAATGCTTATCTTCCCCTATTTCTTCAATCTAAGACATAAGAGCAAGCTTAGTTTATAATTCAATGTTTTTAACAGTCATTGCAATACCAAGCTGCTCTGTAAGTTGCTGGAATGGTGCTGTGTTAGTTAGCCTTGAATTTATTAGTTTGTTGTCATTTTAGTCCCTTGCGGATTCATTCCAACAACTGGCCCTCAACACTTGTGTCTTAAGAGGTTATCTTTTTTATATTTTCTACTTTTCACAACAAAATGTAGCTTGTTTCGCTCTTTCATGACTTTCTTTTGCTTCTTTCTTTTATAATTTTGAAAACAACAAAAACAAATTGCGCTAAAGAGAATTAGCCAGCTAAAAAAAAAAAAAAAAAAACACGAAACACAACTGATGCTTACCAGCTACCCGTGGGTGACCCAGAAAGTGGTGGGATCAAGCGACGCTCTGCCCTCTGTCCAGTCGAGAGAACCAGCCGAGCAGATGCGGACACGCTGATATCCCTCCCCTACAGGCCGACTGCAGGAATGAAGGTACTGACTGTACCTTTGGCGATAAGGTCGAGAACCAGAACTGGAGCGGGCGCTCCCAGGGACATCTTCCGCACAAGAGAAAACCTTTCTCACCGTTGGCAGCAAACATGTCCACCATACGTCACAGAGTGAGGATACCTCAAGCTAAGGGGAATGCTGCACGTGCGGCAGGTAAAAAGACAGGTAAGAGGCCGATCGAGACAGCCAGTTCAAGAGAAAGGCACCAGCCACACGTGAACCTGCAGGGTGAATTGCACGGACAGTGAAATTGGAGAGAGAGAGAGAGAGAGAGAGAGAGAGAGAGAGAGAGAGAGAGAGAGAGAGAGAGAGTAAACCTAACCTGAGCTGAACGACATTAAGGTGCAAACACACTACAAGCCACATTAAGGGATTGATACACGACAACAATACCAAAAAATAAAAAAAAAAAAAAAAAAAATAAAAATAACACTACAACCCAAGATGGACTAACATCACAGGCCTCGTGACAGTTTGTGTATGTGTGTGTGTGTGTGTGTGTGTGTGTGTGTGTGTGTGTGTGTGTGTGTGTGTGTGTGTGTGTGCGCGCGCGTGCGCGCACGCGCGCGCATGCGTGCGTGCGTGTGCATCTCTGTCTGTCTGTCTGTCTCTGTCTCTATCTCTGTTTCTGTCTGTCTGTTCTCCTCTCATTGTGTTTCTGAGTTCTGAGTTCTGAGTTCTGCCTGCCTGTCTGTCTGTCTGTCTGTCTGTCCTCTCTCTCTCTCTCTCTCTCTCTCTCTCTTTCTCTCTCTCTTTCTCTTCTCTCTCTAGTAATTCCTCATTAGTTTGCCATGGCGTAGTGAACAGAACGGAAGTGTCTGAGAAAGACGTCTGTCTCTCTTGACATCATTCTTTCTTGATCATTCATTATTCATAACTCTTATTGGCATTATTAATCTTAAAATAATAATGATGATCATCAACATCAGCAGCAGCAGCAGCAGCAAACAGCATCATCATCATCATCATCATCATCATCATCATCATCATCATCATCGTCATCATCATCATCATCATCATCATCATCAGCAGCAGCAGCAGCAAGCAGCAGCAGCAGCATGCCATATAAATTGGCGCCTCATATCACGCCTGCTCGTTACAAAGCACCCGTGCGCGCGCGCTGTGTGCGCAACTCACTCACTCACACACACCCACACAACACCACACAACCACACACACCACACACGCACATACATGCCACACTCCTTCACACACCCCACACACACCACCACACACACACACACCCCACATAACACACACCACACACACACACCACACACACACACCACACACATACGGCCACGCAGATATACGCACCACTCACAGCACACACACACACAAACACACACACACACATCAAAACACCACACACACAACACACACAACACACCCAGCAACACACAACACTCACGCGATATACCACACACGCACAACCGCACACAACGACAAACACACACGAGCACACACACACACTACACACACACACGTCACCACACACAAACACACCACACACACAACACACAACACACACACCGGTCTCGCTCGCGCTCGATTGCAGCGCGCGCGCGCAAACATGCTGCAAACACACACACACACACCCAAACACACACACACACACCCCAACCAACCCCCACACACACAACACACCACACACACACTCACACACACACACTACCACCCACGACACACAACCACACACACCAAGTAACACACACACAGCACACACACAACCAGTCTCAAGGCCTCGATCAGAGAGAGGCTTTGGCGTGAGGTATTATGACAGAGTTGAAGGAACAGGGGAGAATATAAGGGTGAGGAGAAGGTGTCAGCTTTTCACTAAGGTGAAGGGGGAGAGAAAGAAGAAGACGCAGGACAGACACGACACATCCACACACACACACAACACACACA
>JADBJO010010367.1:58254-60754 GCA_016801955.1 Conus betulinus
GGGGGGAGAGAAGGAGGATGGAAGACCCACCTAAAAAAGCTTTTTTGTCCTCCAACGTCCATTTTTTTTTTTTTTTTTTCAAGTTCTTTTTTTCATTTTTGTTTTTTTTGTTTCTTTCACTTTTTCTTCCCACTTTTTCTTTTTTTTTTTTTTTTCAACTTTTTTTTTGTTATTGTTAGGTGTGTGAGAAAAAAAAATGATAACAATGATCAATCAAAAAAAAAAGTTTTAAAAAAAAAAAATAAAAAAAAAAAAAAGTGGAAAAAAATTGGATGTTGGAGGACAAAAATAAGTCAATCTTACAAGATCCTTGTATAGTTTGTTCACTGATGATGATACTTCTTCTTGTCATCCTGCATAGGGAATATCTTCCACATTTTTTTTTTTTTTATTTAATCCTGTCGCATATTTTTGTGTCGATCTGAATGTGTGTGTGTGTGTGTGTTGTGTGTGTTGTGTGTGTGTGTGTGTTTGTGTGGTGTGTGTGTGTTTTGTGCTTTTGTGTGTATGTGTATTAGTATGCGTGTTTTTTTTCTGTGTGGATAAATGTATGCGTTTGTGTTGGTAGGCGCGTTTGGTAATGTATGTGTAAGCTTGTCCGATGTGTGTGTGTATTGTGTGTGTGTGTGTGTGGTGTGTGTGTGTGTGTGTGTGTGTGTGTGTGTAAGAGAGAGAGAGAGAGAGAGAGAGAGAGAGCGAGAGAGAGAGAGAGAGAGAGAGAGAGAGAGAGAGAGGCCTGAACAATGTCGAGTTCATTTTGTAACACCCATTTTCAGTCTGCAGAAATCGACGGCTTAACGCAAGCTCAAGCAGACGGTAAGACAATATCTGTATATTTGTCTGTCTGTCTGTCTGTCTGTCTGTCTGTCTGTCTAACTGGTCTGTCTGTCCTCTGTCTCTCTCTCTCTCTCTCGTCTCTCTCTCTCTTGCATCGACAAGAATCTTATCTTCCGATTACTTTTTTGTCATTCTTTTCTGTTCTGTACTTCCCGTGTGTGGTGGTTGTGTGTGTGGGTGTGTGGTGTGTGTGTGTGTGTGTGGTGTGGTGTGTGTGTGTGTGTGTAATGGTCGTGTGTGTGTGTGTGTGTGTGTGTGCGCGCTTGCGCGCGCGCGCGTGGCGTGCGTGCGGGCGTCGGTGCCGCGCGCGCGCGCCGCGTCCTTCCTTCTCTAAATGTTGAAACACTAGCATAACCTAGACTACTTCCTCTGAAGCCCTTATGCTGCCTAATTTTCTCTAGAGCTTCTTCACAATCCCGTCTTTTTTTTGTTCTTGCCGTTTAGGTAGTCGCCCAGAGGCAACATGCCCGAGGAGGAGACCCGCACTGCTGCCTAACACTTCAGCCGTGGCCTGTGGTGTTTTGTTTTGAATCATACCTACACCCGCGCACCAGCTACGAAGCCACGTGCTGCTGATTAGGAGCCCGCGGGAGAGAGCTCTCCCTCCCGAAGACGTCTCCCACGTCCATCTAACGATAGTCCCCAGAAACGTACTAGTCCAGACGAATGTGACACCAGTTCCCGGTACATGCCGGTGGGAAACACATCAAAACTGGGGAAGCTACGACGGCAGATCACCTAAGGCCAAAGAATTCAGGACTCTTGTTTACAGTGATTAATGAGAACAATAACGGTTTTCATGACGCTACTGAGCTTCTGTTCCCCTTTGATCTACTTTACAGGGCTAAACTTCACGCTTCCTTACATAACGTATCCGCACCCTCAACCGGGCCCCGAGATACAGATGCAGCAACCTGCAGTGAGAAGTTGATCAACGCTCTCAGAGACTTGTCCCTTGAATGGAGGAAATGTGGCTGTGTGGTTCCGTCCTTTCTCTTTACAGCCCACAACACACTCCACTGCAGGGTCAGAAGCCAGCCAGGGCTGAAGAATTCCACAAATAAATATCTGTGATGGTACTGGAACCCACGACCGCCCAGCACACAAACCACAGCGGGTGCTCGGACTAAAAGAAATCTGTTTCACAGCAAAGAAGACAAGGCAAGTTTTCTTATGTCATGACCTGACTTATTTTGTAACAGTATATATAAGATTGAAAGAAAGCAAGTGCAGGTAGACCCTACTACCTCTGTCGTTACGAGAACGACTTCACCCGTCTGGAGTCTCTTTTCGTCTTGAGAATGAGACGCTTCAGCAGAAATCGGCCTTTTCTTCGTACGTATTGCTCTCTTTCTTGACAGTGGTTACAGTTACGAAGGAGAGATATGGATTAATACTGGCTGGTGTGCATGGTCAGGAACATGGTTCTGTGTCTTCAACATAGGACTGCTGTTGATAAAGAGCTAAATGCGAGAACGTCACGCTTCAGGCCTTCGCACTCAACCCATGACCCTGTCTTTGCGCCAGTTGGTCTTCCCCAAATAGTCTTACTTTCATTCCAACCTGTCTGCTAGGAACCGACTGGCGTGTACTTCGATGACCATATGAAAGTAAAAAAATAATCAATACACACCAACATACAAAACCGATTAACAAACTATAA
>JADBJO010010367.1:70754-73483 GCA_016801955.1 Conus betulinus
TCAGAGAAGTAGATTCCTTTGTCTACTTGGGAAGCATAGTTGACAAGCGGGAGGCATGACCAAGGCAATACAGCAAACAATTCAGACCTTCAGCAACACCTGTCTGAGGCGCATCTTCAAAATCAGATGGCAGAGAAGATCAACAATGAAGATCTATGGAAGCAAGCAGGACAGGAACCAGTGGCCAAGCAGATTTCTGCGGAGGAAGTGGGGCTGGATTGGACACACTCTCAGAAAGCCAGCATCCAGCACCACACGCCAAGCCCTGACATGGAACCCGCAGGGGAAAAGGAAGAGAGGCCGACCTCGCAGCAGCTGGAGGCGAGACACTGAGGCAGAGATGAAGAGGCAGGGGACCAACTGGACAGGCATTCAGCGAGCAGCCCAGAACCGAGTGCGATGGCGGAGTGTTGTCGATGGCCTCCCCCCCCCTTCCTTTCCCCCATCCCACCCATCCAATCCCCACCTTTCCTAAAGTCTATATGTGATCTAGATAGTTGAAAGAAATATAAGCTCTTTTTTTTCATTGTCTCTTCAACAGAGTTTGTGGAGTTTCTGTGCAAGAAAGTCTGAGGGACTGATCATCATCTGCGTACAAGATCTACCTTTCAAGGTCACATCTTCCAAGTTCTTCAGTTTTCCAGGTTCCCCTTCGCTTTCCAACTCCCGTACTTGGTTACTTACCTCCGTTACTTCACTACTGACCTCTGATGCTTTGTTGTCTACCTTACCTCTGTTTCTTTGTCATTTACATGTGTTACTTTGCCGTTTACCTCTTAGTATTTTGTTACTCTCTCTCTCTCTCTCCCTCCCTCTCTCTCTCTCTCCCTGTAGTTGATCTCTCATCAAAACCAGCAACAAATCAGGACCATCGGATGAACAAAGACCTCCGCCCGGCCAAACTGGGGACAGATCCTGGATCCGTCAACTGATCCAGATCCACACAACGAATCCAGACTAGAATTCAATGAAGTCGTTCTTAACTTACATGTCACCTTTTCACCAAATTTCCTTATTAAAATCGGTTCCCTGGTTTTGTGTATTCCTGCTGATGGGCTGACAAAGTAAGCGGCAACAGACGTGGGCGAAAACATACCCATTAACACACACACACACACACACACACACACACACACACACATACACACACACACACACACACACACACAATCATGAAACCTGGGAGTGTAAAACTAATGTGAATACCTGCCGCTATCACACGGCCTAGTTTATAAGCTTTATGATGTCAATAGTTCAGATTCCTTTCAGAAATGCATTTTTTTTGTTTCTCTATCAGAATGTTTTTTTTTTGTTTTTTTTTTCTCAAGAGTCTGACTTGTTGTGTGTGTGTGTGTGTGTGTGTGTGTGTGTGTGTGTGAAATGGGTTTTGTCTTGCCATGCACAAGACTGGCAGCCCTAAACAGACTGCATGGTCAGCTTCCTAGTGTTCTCTTGTCATTTCATCTGTTGGCAAGACTTGATCTTTTTGCCTCAAAGAAAGGCAACCCGACTTTGTCCCTGAATTATCTCATTTTAATGTGTGTGTGTGTGTGTGGTGTGTGTGTGTGTGTGTGTGTGTGTGTGTGTGTGTATGCGTGCGTGCATATGTGTGTGTGTGTGTGTGTGTGTGTGTGTGTGTGTGTGCGTGCGTGTGTACGTACATGCACATGCGCACAAGAGTGCCTGCAGACGCGCATGTGGAAGCTAATTTGTATAAAGTTCTCTTTCATAGTTTTTTTTGGTCAGATCTGTGCATTATTTTTTTCTAGTCACTAAAATCACAACTTTTCTTGGCTGTGAATGATTTGTTCGCTCAAAAAAATAGAAAAAAAAAAGCTTGGCACTTTTTACTCTCAGAATTTGAACATCTAGTATTTGTTTACTTTTATTTCTCATTCATTACAATTGTAGTTTTTCTTTATTACAATGACTGTCTTCTGTTTCTTCAATGAATCTGTGGTGACAGAATGAAGGTTGGCCATTATGTGCACAAAGCGAAAAGAAAATGCATACCAAACACATAAAAACCAGCAGCCACCAGCACTCTAATCTTTATAGTTACGAAGGTAAATCATCATCAAATCTGACTTTCATTGTTGGCACTATGGTACAATGAACAACTGCAAATCCAAACAGAAGCTAGTATTCCTTAACATGAATAAAAAAAAAACCCAAAAGTTTTCAATGAAAGTTATTCTTGTGAATTAGCTGCATTACTGCACAAGTCAAACAAAAATGACCCTTACCTCTCACGGTGGTTTTGTGTTGAACGATTTGCATAAATAAGAGTTGTTGATTAAAAACCGTTTTATATGCAACAAACTCTATAGTCTTCAGTAACATGTTGAAGATTTTCAATAAAATGTGAAAAAAAATTTTTTTTGTGGTGTTTTTTGTTTTTAGTTGATTCTTCTTTTCAGAGTGAGATATGGAGGAATTGAATATGAGCTTAAAATTGCGTTAGAAGACAAAATGCACAGCTTCATGTTTTGTAAAGAATCTCTTTAATGTGCATTTGCACACACACACACACATACACACACACACACACTCACACACAGATAGAAGTGGCAGTGGTTTTATTCATAGACGTAGTGTACACAGTACATTCTGTACAAAGGAATGACATTGTTCTATACAACACTGTACAACGGTGGACACAGACGGATGCACAGATGCACACACATACACATACAAACAGATTACAGACACACATAAAAAATGCCCAG
>JADBJO010010368.1:0-5000 GCA_016801955.1 Conus betulinus
GAGCATGGCATAAGCAAGGATGCAGAACCATCAGGCGCCCTGAAGATCTGTTTGACCATCAGGACAAAGAGAGCTGAAGCTTTTGGGGCGTGTAACAAGACCCAGGGAACTCTTGGAGATCCGTTCTCCCCTGAACAATGCAAGCTGAGAAGAGAAAAGGCAGACAGAATCTGTGTTGGGCCATCTTGCACATCCAATGACACCTGGCGAGAGATACACGACATCAACAGCATTGAATACATGTTTGGCGTTGTCCTGTTTCACACACCTCACAGACATGCTGATCACATATTCATATGAGCACATTGCACACGTAATCTAGGCCCCTAGCGCGGTGGTATGCATTTTTTAGTGTTTAATGTTGTCACATTGCATAGTCACACATTATGATCCCTTAGGCACACAGCATTGACAACGTGGAACACGTCTTTCACACACACACACACACACACACACACACACCCTGACCCCGGCAATTAAATATCATCATGGACGTCTTCTCACCTCCATTAAATATCATCATGGACGTCTTCTCACCTCCTTGAAGCTCATAGCCATTTACGAACCATGTGCGACGTTTTTCCCCCATTTACACACATCATGAAATATATTTGCATACGTCATAAAGCGAGCGAGCAAATACGCGTGAGAGGATTACTATCACACATGGGTTCATTACACACACACACACACACACACACACACACACACACTAACTGGACACAATATTCGGTTTGTCTTCCTGTTTTATTTAGAAACGTATATGCATTTTTCGTGTCACAATGTGTCTAGCGAGGTCTTTCATCTTTTAATCCGAGAAACCAGGAGTTCAGAGCCGAAACACCTCTGTGTGTGTGTGTGTGTGTGTGTGTGTGTGTGCGTGTGTGTATGGGGGGGGGGGTGGGGGGTATTCCTTCTCAGAAGTGCTTCCCGAGACTTTCTATTCTTTTGTTCATGGACTGTCTTTGTCTCACTGACGACAAAAGGCTGTATCCCATGTGGGCGCTGCCATGTCCAACTGACGACAAATAGCTGTCAACAACTGGCCGGTTAAGTGTGAACACAGCCTAAGGCCCTCATGTGTCGGTTGTTTCACGGTTTCTGCGTGTGAAAGCCTCTTTACCGCGCCGCAGGGAACCAGAGAACCAGCTCATCAGCTTTATAGAAACATGGTGGGTGGTGTGACGGGCAAGCAGGAGTCTGATTTCATGTCCCATAATCGTTAATCCAGGAGGTCGTTTAGGATGGTTTCGTTTGTTCGTTTGTTTGCATTTAATGGTTGTTTGTTTTTCCAAATAATTTGTTTTGATTATGTGAACTTGATCATTTTCAATAAATGTGAACTGATGGAACTGATTTCATAGAGCATTTCTTTTGTAATTGCCTAATTGTGAACCAGTTTTGAAAGATACAGAAGCGTTTTTTTTTTTTTACTGCATGAAATCGGAAAGCAAGTAAAACCCGTCAGCAGTGGATGTCCTATTTGGAGTGCTCAGGAACGAGCTTTTACAAAACAATATCATTTTTGTTAATCACATCATCATTTAGGTATAATGTACATAAGTATAGGCCGGAAAACAAAGGCACTGTCTTTGCTCCAAATTAGTTTTTAACCAGCAAATAAATCTTAGGGAAAAAAATACATACTCCAAAGCTGTTTCACAGGACATCTGACTTTTCAGTCTATCTAAAAATCTAGTTTGCCTTAAAGACATTGTTTCATGGGTATAAAAAAGCATAAATTAATTTGCAAGATTTTGTATATATCACATGCCGACATCTTCATGCGCATTCAAATGCACACATACGTGCCCGTACCTACACACACACACACACACACACGCACACACACACACACAGTATGTGTGTGTGCGCGCGCTTCATTCTTGTATTATTATTGTTTGGTTCATTGCAATACAAAGTGGACTTCAGTTTCTTCTTGGTTTTCACAAAGCGGGCACATTAGTTCATGTTCCACTAGGTTTCTCCTGAATGGTCACTTTTGCAGATTGTACAGATTGTGTTGAATGTTTTTGATGGATGAGCAGTAACGATGGGTAATCATTGTATATGATACACTGGGAAGTAACGGGGGGGGGGGAGAGAACTCTGAACTCTGAATGTTTTAATGAATAGGCCATTGGCCCATGTCATAGTGGGGCTGTCACAAAGTATGTATAGCAATAGAACTATTGGACATATGGCATGAATAACACAAGTGTTGTACTCAAATTCCAAACATTTCACCCTTGGTTCAAAATACTGTGGCGCATCTTCAAAGCCTTGTCTAGAAAAAGTGCAAGGCGTACATTCAATGATTTGTGTTCAGATGCAAACAACATTGTCAGCTTAAACTGAGAGGGACTGCTGTAGTACCTGGCTGGAATGTACTGTTCCCTTAATTCTTGATATATCGGACATTGCAATACAAAGTGGACCTCAGTTTCTTCTTGGCTTTCACGAAACGGGCACATTAGTTCATGTTCCACTAGGTTTCTCCTGAAACGCATTTTGTGTACATTTAATTGCAACACTCCTAATCTCATTCTAATCAGACTTATTTAGCCTTTAGATGGCTAACTGATTGTAGGTGGGTAGCCAAAGTTAAATCAGACTTAAATATCCTGTAAAGCTGGAAGCGATCACTCCGATTTATTTCAATAGACCACTGCATTTATAGTCTTGGATCAACCTACTTCTCAACGCTTTCAAAAACTCTGTTTCGTTCCCAACCCCTTGATTCTCCCAAACTTCTTCAAATCCATACTTATGAAGAAAAATAGCAGACATTAGATGCCCAAGTATTCTTATTCGTACCATGAAAATATAACAACATTTTGTTGACTTTATATGGCAGTCGATGAGGTGGCATTTTCAAAATTCTCAGCCAGTATTTAATACTTTTTAAAAATAAATTGACATGCAAAGGAAACCTACCTAATTCTCCATAGATCATTACATTAGGAGTTCTGATGCTCACATTCAAAAGTCTTTTCATGGCAAAGAGGGTGCACTTTTTCTACAATGTCAAGGTTACCAAATATGCCCCAGATTTCCGCCCCATGACTGAGTATTGGCTGAATTTGAGTGTCGAACAACTTAAAGAATACAGTAGGCGATTTTTTTTCTCCCACAGACCACAAAAGTTTGAAAATGGTAATGACGCCTCTCTTTGCTTTGCTTGACATATCATAGAGAGTATGTGAAAAGGAAAGTCTAGTTGACATTATGATTCCTAGATATCTGTACATGTTTACAACATTCATCTTATTCTGACCAAAGAACCACTGTTCATGCTCAGAGATATGTCCACCGTTTCTAAATATGACTATATTTGATTTATCCAAATTTACTGTAAGACCTAGTCTTTTAGTTGTGTTGTATAAGACGTTTAACTGATTTTGCAAACCAGTAATTGAATCTGCAAACATAAGAATATAAAATTTCCAGAAAATCAGGGATAAGTTGGATTCCATGCTTTCCCTTTTCAATTATTTCTACAGCCAACTCATTGATAAAAATGGAGAACAAAACGGGACTACACACTTCCCTCTGTTTTAAACCGAGAGGACACGAAAAGGCTTCACTTAAATCGTTACCAACTCTAACTCTCGCTTTCACCGTGTTATATATACTAGTAATAGCGCGTTACATTTTCCCATTTATCCCCCTTTTCTTTAGAATATCCCACAAGTTTGCTCGAACAACGGAATCAAAGGCCTATTTAAAATCGATAAAGACTATGTACAATTTCTTGTGTAGCAATAATTGTTTTTGAACTATACTGAAAAGTGTAAGATCCTCAAGCATAGGCTCAAAGATTGTCCATTACATTTTATACTGTTTGCGTAATATTTTTAGTTTTCAACAACTTTTTTCCTCTCCACACTTTCGTTTTGTTTAATTCTACTACCTTTCGCTGGCTGCTTTGTGGGTACTGTTGGATTCTTTTTCGAACCCTTGGCGGTCGGAACACCACAGAATTATGGACTGTGGTGTGTCTCTATCTGACGCCAAGAGCACAGACACAATCAACCGTGTCTCCCTGATGAGTCCGATCCAGCGGACGAAAGGCCTCGGAGCAGGCGATACATATAGATCTGTCTTCGAGAGGGATTGCGATAGTTTCCTCATGCAGCTAGCGAAGGGTTTTTAATTTATGATATACATTTTCCCATTTGCAGGCAGGCGATACATATAGATCTGTCTTCGAGAGGGATTGCGATAGTTTCCTCATGCAGCTAGCGAAGGGTTTTTAATATTTATGATATACATTTTCCCATTTACTTCATTTTTTTTTCTCAAATCTTTGCCAAATCATTGCTATAATGATGGAAGAATTGTTAACCTGCACTTGTTTTCACCCACCACTTAATTGTTCAGCATTATATATATATATATATATATATATATATATATATATATATATATATATATATATATCATAATCGTAACTCTTTTACATCAATGTTGCAACACAACAATTTTAGTTTAAAGTACAGCAGAGATAGATACCAAGTGGACTGGAACTAAAATTTTCAGAGAACACGCAAAGTAATGAATGATTATTTGAAATATTTTCAGTGGATAATGGTGCACTGGCCGACAACTGATCTGCTAACTTTATCTTAGGAACAAAGTGCCTAACTCCTGGGCAGTGAAGAAGTGGGTGGTTTACAGTAATTTGTTTGCCACATATGTAATGTATATATTTGGAATACTCTGTTCTAAAAGCATTCAATCGGAACCTATACATCAAACTAGTAACATGTCTGGAATGCATTACAGATAAACTGTTTTAAAAAGATTTTGGATTCGCGGCATTCTTTACTTGTACACAGTGCTGGTAATACTGACTATTTTCTTTCTTTTTTTGTGCAGTTCAGCAACCTGATTTTTGAGACACATTTTCTATGCGCTGATTAAATTTGTGCAAATCTAGTTGAATGTCGAGATGCTGTGGACCCTCTAATTTTCGCTGCCCTTTTAGCCGCATGATC
>JADBJO010010368.1:17500-32500 GCA_016801955.1 Conus betulinus
ATTGTGCAAATTCGAAAGAAAGCGACCAGTCGACTGCCAGAGCACATGTTTATGATCACTGCATTCGAAGAATCTTGCTACTAAGCATTTGAATCTGCCTTATGTATGATAGATAAGACTTTCAATTACTTACTATTCGAAGACATGAGGAAAATGTTTACAAAACTGATGACAACCATCATTTTGATGAAAGACATCACAAGAAGTCTACTACCTTCCTTTCCACCAGCGTACCAGTCTTCAAATGCAAATGGCGTCTTCTGTGAGCGTTCCATGTGGTTGACAGAAAGTACCAGGATGTAGATCAAATGTGAAAAGAAAACTTAATTTTACAGTATTGATTTCATTGAACATTATGACACACGTCATGTGTTACAAAAACATTGACATCTGCATAATTTTCGAAATCAAATGGGAAACAGCATTTAAAACCGTAAACATGAAATAGTTCTGCCATAATGCAATAGTTAAAAAAAAAATGAGGTCATAGCCGGAAGATTTTGATCGTTAGCAGACGATGGAAATAACAAGCGAATTTAGTGTGAAATGTTACAATTCAAATGCCGTTTGCCATCGGGCTGGTATGTACACCTAGTACAAGGTGATTTAAACATTTAGTGTTGTGGATTGTTGCATATAGAGTATAATTTTTTTTTTTTAACTCACACTGGTGGGACGTGACGTGGTTTGAACTCTTGTTTTCTCGCTGCCATGCTTGCTGAAGATGGATTGCTTCAGGTTGTCCGTTTTGAGAGGTCGGAATTTCGAGCGTTTCATGACTTCAGCCTTGAACTATTGGAAGAAAGCATGTCTTTCGAAGTTCATAATGTGTATGCTGTAAGCTTTCATACTTTTTTGTTTTTATGCAATATCAAAAAAGAAATGCAACCAAAAATAGGCTGCGAGAGGTTTCATTTTTTTTTTTTTTTTCACTGAAGTGTGGCACCCTCCCTGTGCGCACCTTTAGGCCAAGGTTTGTCCGCTCGTTTCCAATATTTCTTTAGACATTAGAAGACCGAATGGAGCTCATCACCTGGCGCATTTAAGTGACAAGACGTGCACATTATTTTGTCCTGAACATGTTCCTGTGTCACGCATTACCTGATGCATTCAAGTGACAAGATTCTCGTGTGTGTGTGTGTGTGTGTGTGTGTTGTGTGTGTGTGTGTGTGTTCTGGTGTGTGTGTGTGTGTGTGTGTGTGTGTGTGTGTGTGTGTGTGTGTGTGTGTGGGTGTGCGCGCGCGCGCGCGCGTGCATGTGTGTGTTTTCCTTTACATTTACATGTGTCGCTCGTTACATGATGCATTTAAGCGACAAAACGTGCATGTTACTTCGTCCTCAACTTTTTTCCCGTGTCTACGGAGTTTGACTGAAATGTTATGACATGTAAAAACACACACACACACACACACACACACACACACACACACACACACACATGTATGCACATACGCATGTACGTACGTAAGCACGCATACACACCCTTTCCCCTTCACACACACCCTCCCCTAAGCACAAACATACACAAGTGACATCAGTGTTATGGTTTCGAAATTGGCAATATAACAGAATAAATAAAATCAGTCTGACATCGTTATTATTACCATTTAATTGATTCTGTTCTGGTTGTTTACCATATTCCATTTTCTTTTACATAGTTGTCTCTCAAGTGACCATGTAAAATACTTTTATGTTTTCTTCTTTTCCTTCTCTGCCTGCAGATTATTTTTTTTTTTTCCCTGTTTGTTTGTTTTTAATTAAAGTTCTCAAAAAGAATGGAGCTGAAAAACTGATAAAACATTAAATGGGTTCTCACCCATTTTTACAAATCTATTTTGACTGTCACACACCCCTGTTTGTGCACAAACACACTTGCACTCGCAAACACAATATGCTTACTTTCGTACGCAACACACAATCACTCCATTCACCCAACTCAATAATAAAGAACGGGTCTTAATTCTTCTTTTCACTTCAGTACGTTTTTTCCAACAATTATTTCTTCTCTTCACAAGATATTTCCCCACATATAAACAATAATACAATATTCAAAGTTTTATCAAGAATCAAACACACTCACACACATGTTACACTATCGGTTCGTTTTATATTAAATAACTGCAGTAAAGACAAGTCATCTCCTTGACTTGTCGAGGAGCTTTCGTGCACTGGGCTGTACCACCTCTGGTCCACCACAGTCTGGATTCTCACTAGACTGGTACACCTCTAGTCGGAACACCACTGGACGCTGAGGGATTCTGTAACGAAACCCTAGGTCCAGGGTTAACCTCTAAAATGAATTTTATTTATTTTTCTTCTCTTTCTCTCTTTTATTATTCATAGCTCCTTTTTAACTCCTTTTACATTCTTAAATAAATGTCAGCGAACCGCCCAGAGAAAACGTGGACAAACGAGTCACAAGACAAACCACAACGCGTTTCGACCTCTTAGGTCTTCTTCAGGTGCAACAAACATGAAACAAATAACGAAAATGATTCAACGCCTTCTTTCTTGCGCTGAACACAGAAGCGATCAAAGCTAAGTGCATTTTCGTTATTTGTTTCATGTTTGTTGCACCTGAAGAAGACCTGTGAGGTCGAAACGCGTTGTGGTTTGTCTTGTGACTCGTTTGTCCACGTTTCTCTGGGCGGTTCGCTGACATTTATTTAAGATTTGTTTAGATTTCCGCCTGCAGTCGTTTCACTTTGCAACTAGATCCTTTTACATTCACTCCAAAATCAAAATAGAATACTCACATGAGTCTTGTTCCGCCAACTTATTCCTACCTACAGTTGGGGTACAGAAAGAAATCTTTATACAACAATATTTTATTTATTTATTTTTCAAGTCTTCTTTTCTTTTCGCGTTCAACGTTCATCTTTCTCTTTTTCCCAAAGAGCGCAATATCCTCAAATCTTTATAATCATCAAACTTCTGTTATCATTACAATTTCACCTTTAATGTAATTGCTTTAACCAGTTTACAACCCAACTGGTACTCACCTTCTAGGGAATAAGCGACAAGCCTACCCTAGGAGACTTCCAGTCTACATTTACACTCTATACTTGAGTGAAACTTGCCACGCCAGGCATCTTACACCCACCTGGGTTAAGCACACCCAAACCAGGGTTGCATCGGACAAACCAGTCCAACCATGTAGCACACCCAACCCAGGGTTGCATAGGACAATCCTAGTCCTGACTATATTAAAACCCAGGAGGGTTACAATTGGACATCCTCCTATGTCCGTGTCCAGAGCTCCTCTGAAGTAACAAAAATCTTCCACCCTTCCTCACATTGGGTGAACACACTTCACAATCCACTCAGCGTCCCACTCTTCCACATCACTGGTGGTTGCACTCCATGAATACAAAAAGCACAAAACCGTAGGTTCCAGTCCACAATCGCAAAAATTACAAATCTCTTAACACTCTTTTCTTTGACATGAAACTTTCCCATTCACATAACATTTTCCCCATTCGCATGACATTGACCAAATACACGGTTTTGGTATGTGGGTCGTATTGCGAAACCCAGCCCCGAATCAGCCGCCTGTGCTCTCATCTTGCAGTGAGAGCAGCTTTTCCTGCGGACTGGGAAAGCGTGAGGCTGAAACAGGTACGACGAGAGCCTCGATTTCGATAAAAGGGGGTTTACCGATTGATGTCGAAAAACGAAGTCGCTCTTCGTGTGCGAATGTGTGCTGTGTCTGGTTGCGGAATTTCATCAGGAAATAAGCAAAGAGTAAGCGTTCATGCTTTTTCCAGGTGCTTCCAGCCAGTTTAGGCGATTGTGGATAAAATATTTGTCACCACAACGAGGAAAGATTTTGTTCTTTGGGACAGTTGTTATGGCATTTGCGGTCGTCACTTCGAAGGGCACAGTTTCCAAGACCAACACACCTGGAAGGTAAAGGTGGAAGCTGGAATTCGGGTCCGAGGACAGCTGAAAGAGGATGCTGTGCCAACTATTATAACTTAAAAAATGTATTAAAGCACTCTCTGTTCATTCGCCAGCTGCAAGTGCAAGCCTCAAACGCAACAGTGACACGGATTCTGTCAGGAGCAAGAGAGCCGAACTCAGAAACGTAAACAAGGTAAGGTTTGTGGAATGGGTGGTTGATCTTTTTGTGTTTCATTTCATTCTCAGTGTATGGTTGGTTGTAAAGATAGTTTGTTGTTTTTTGTTTAGTGTTGGTATCAAGCTGAAACATACATTGCTACTGTTATAGGTTTAGTGGCAGTCAGTCAGTCACACTGCCTGCTGCCACTGAAAATGTTGCATGTTTGTAATGATTTTTTCCCCCTGCTGTTTGTGTTTCCAACAAAACTGAAGTTACGACTCTTATTGACAAGAAAGCGTCCATGTCCACAAATAACAACTTGTTGGACTCCAGCGAATAATAGTTTGGGTTTTTATTTTTCAGGACATTTTTTAACATCAAGCACCCATGCAAGTTCAAGTTTCCGCCCAACAACCATATGCGTTAGTAAGTGATTATTTATCAGTAGTTGGATACAGGATGGTGACTTAGTGTGCATTTTAAGGTATATGCGGATGTGGTATGTCAGTGTGCCATAAACTGCCCTGGTGAGTAAGAGAATAATGAGCTTAGATCTGCAGCTTAGATCTTATGTACGGCACGTCATGCATCAGTTTTTACGGTAACAGGCAGAACCTTTGACTGCAACATATTGTAAAAGACCCCTCAGATTCTAATTGTCATTGTGGAACTTCAGAATTTAAGTGGTGAGAGTGAGGTTGAAAATGAGGAATGTAAAAAAGTGTGTGTGTGTGTGTGTGTGTGTGTGTGTGTGTGTGTGTGTGTGTGTGTTGGGGGGGGGGGGGGAGGGGCTTACAGTGAACAGCTATATTGAAAAGATTTCTACAGCAGGGAAGAGAATTAGTGTGATGATGCAGTAGCTGACGAACTCCTGTTCAAAGGAAAAGGCATTATCTGATAGAGCTGAACAACTTAAGGAAAATGTGGTTTATGACTATCACATAATCACTTTAACGTTATTTACATACTACGGTAATGTGTGTGTGTGTGTGTGTGTGTGTGTGTGTGTGTGTGTGTGTGTGTGTGTGTGTGAACAGATGTATGTATGTGCCTGTTTATATCAGGTACTATCTGTGTCGTGCGTACGTGTGTACATGTACATAATATGGTCAACCTGTAAAATGTCGAACTGCCTAGAATTAAACACCAGCGTCTGATGGCGAGGGAGGTGGTACTGTACAAAGAGCTGTAGGTTCAAACTGGTACAGCTGAACTCCATAAACTCCAGTGAAAATTTCACGTTCGATGTCTCTTCGTTGGAACTTGACTCGTAGCTGGGAGCATCTGCCATTATCGCCGGAAAATAGTTGAGTTTTACATCCTCATAGCGAAAGCTTTTAGGGACCTGTCTTTCATTCACGGTAGTCTTGGCATTAATACGTCACTTGCGGAATCCCCGACTCTCGTTTCCGTACTGTGCTCGGCAATCTCCGTGGCGAGTCACGATTTGACTACTTGCACGACCCGAAACACGGATAGAAGTGAGTTCCAGAAGAAAAGTAACACGTACATCAAAACACGCTCGATCATACTTTTGAACAACCCAAGCATGCTATTTATGGGTGAGGACCCCATTAACTATTTATCCACCCTGACTAGAGAGATGTTTTTTTTTTGTTGTTGTTGTTGTTTTCCCAGCCTGCTTCTTGACGTGACAAAGAAAAAAAGCAGCCTTGCACAAATGACATTCTGGACAGACCTTGTCTGTTCATTCCTACAATTTATAAAGCGTGAAAAGGCCCAGTGGTATATACCTTGTGATGGATCTCTCAGCGTCACACTTCCCTGTATGGAGTGTTCGTATCGACATGACTTTAGACACGAGTGTTGTACAGCAGAGGGGATGATGAACGTTTACCGAAACAATCCAACTGAAGTGAGTTTTCATATTTAGATTGAAAATGCTTTTTTTTTTTTTAACTTTCTCTATCTGGATACATGTATGTAAAAATGAAATATAGGTATGAAAACTGTTTGTCACATCATTTAAAAAAAGAAAAGGTTTTATTTCACGATCGACATCATAGCATTTAACCAGCTAAGTTGTAAATATGCGTACGTGGTAACCCTGACCGTTGTTTACAAAGATTATCGGACAGATCACCCGTGCGATGCTGCTAGGACTTAAAAATTAATGATTAATCAATTAATTAGTTCCATTACATATTTATGAATGTGTTGATTTCGTTATTTATCTATTTTTGGTTTACATTTCTATATCCCTGGGTTTTTTTTTTCTTTCATTGTTTTTTTGACCGAAGAATGTTTCGTGATTTAACCATCTTCATTAGTTTCTCTTCCTGGGCTTGTCCCCGTTTCTCTGCTGCCACTGTCCAGACATAGAGATAAGGATACAGAGCAGAGTTGAGTGGCAACATGAACACGACCATGGCCTCGTGGATAGTGTCTAACACCGTGACACCAGCTGAAATCATTAACTTGACCAGACCACATGTCAGCCAAAACACAGACTTTGTGTAATGGCAATCTTTGTCGTCTGGTGTGCTGAAAAATACACTGATCTTTTACCGGGATGGAGTTTGATTCTAAACTTTGGTAGCCACTTGTGGATAACATGACAGACCCGACTATTATCAAACAGAGTCCGAAATTAATTATCGATACAACCGTGAACCATTGAAATGTCTGGACATCAGTATAATGAGTAAAAAGAGCCAGACGACAGAGACCAGACTGGCCATGAAGACCCCAGTGTGACAAACCCGGAAGAAACGGTATTATCAGTGACAAGACGATTCCAAGACCCATTATCACACAGCAAGATGTAACTGTACAGTGTGTACTTTGTCTCTCCAATTTACCAGGAAAACAGAGGATGAAGACATGGTCCAAAGCGATAAACATGGTTATAAAAACAGACACTTTGCATGACACGAGACACAGAAAACCAGACAACTTACAGATGACGCTTTGGACCCATTCTTGTTCTTGTTGCATGTATGTTCCAGGCAGCATTTGGTCCGCTGCAACGATTGTGCCCACGTGACTTCCCATACAAACATTCGCAAACTGTTAAGTATCCTGTGGCTGCCAAAAAAAGTTCCTTCAAAACGTTTATTGGATATAAAGGAAGCTAAAAAGCAAGCTGAATTTCCTGCTGTTGCAGATATACTAATCAGCCAAAAGAAAATTCTGTATAACTGAGATGGTAACAGTGTTCTACATGACGCAAGAATGGTGTGAGGTGCTACACATTTCACTCTGGCTGAACGTTGAGGAAGTAAACTGTCACAGCAAAATCTGTAGTCGGATGAAAAGATCGTTTTAATGTTCACTGCCTCTGAAAGGGAATCCCAGGGAAAGTGTTCAATGGGATTCCATCGTACATCGACTTCAGACAGTCGTGGTGCATTTGCAAAGCCAGTATACCTGATGCGTCTTACAGCCGAAAAAGACAAATTAAACCATTTCGCATGATACAAATGAAGAGACAATAGCAAGTTGATAACAGCAGGATGCGTCTGCGATAAAATTACCTGTCTCAGTGCATAATTCACGTGTTTACCCATATGATTTGTAGTCTGACTCAGGGGATTTTTTGACAAATCCAGTAATCTTAGGTGTGGCAGCTGAATAACATTAGCCATTTCCAGCGTGTTTAAGAGGTTACTGGAAAGATCAACGTGCTGCAAGTTGTTAAGTTTGATGCTTGAAATGTTGAACAGAGAACAATCGGAGAGGAGTAATCGAATTAGATATGCATTCCCAACAAAATATGTTAATGACATCCCTGTGCCGCTGGCATTTAAATAACGAAGTTGAGGAAAACTATGGGCAAGAAAAGCTTTGCTACATAAGAAAGAATGACCTTGACACACACAACCCTCAGGACAGGTTCTGTCACACATCAGTTCATCATCTCGCCGTGGACACTGCCCCCAGCCATCACACAGATGGTCCCCATGCACACACACTCTGGAATTCTGACACTGATAGAATCCAGGACAGGTCTCCTTCTCACAGTCTTGTTCGTCTTCGCCATAATAACACAGTCAGACCATCCGTTACAACGAGTGTAGGTAGGAAGACAGTACAGATTCTCTGCTGTGCAACGATAATGACTCTCTGGACATGGCTCACCAGCTGTTATCATCTCCTGAATGAAGGAGCCAGTGCCATCTAAGTTGATATATAAGTAGGAATTTTCATATGCATGATTAATGAACTGTGTGTTTTCTGAACAATTTTTCTCATCAGAGTCGTCGACACAGTCAGAGTATTCGTTACAATGTTGACTGTCTAACATGCATTGGCCATTTAAACACAGAAATCCAGAACATGAGGGGTGTACACAGAATGACTCATCACTGTGATCGAGGCAGTCCCATTTAAAGTCACACACCACAGTAAAGTACACTGCCATTGCATCATTATCACATTCAAACATTACTTCGCCGACTTCCATGGCATTAAACTCTGTAGCATTGTGTTGACTCTTAATGTCATACGTCACTTGGCACTGTAAATTCGCTGTTCTCACGGACCGACCTTTGTGACCACATAAGAAAAAAAACGGTGAGTGAAATAGCCGCCAGGGCTTTTAGCTAAAACCTGTCGAGTTTTTGTGAAAAATGAGCTCGTCTGTAATTCAGCCAGTGGAATACGGGCAACCAGTCCACTAGCTTCTTGAGATCTTCTTTCACACAGAACACACCATCGTTTGCAATTGGATTGTAGCTTAAACTAATTTTCATTGAATTAAGATTTAAATGTGCAGGGATTCTTGTGCTTTCCAGCATTGAAATGCTAGTGTCTGATTGTAAATGATTCATTTTGTAGATCACAGTGCTATCATTCCACATACGAAATTTACTGTACATAAAAGCTTGGAAGTGCCATCCTGTTGTCAAGCCAAAAGTTACTTGAAAATAATTATAGTTTCTAAATATATGCAGAAGGTCTCTTTTTTCCATTCTAGTTTTAACAGATGCAGCCCTTGCATTTATTGCCTGGCATTTACCATACAAAACAGACACAAATATCATGCTAACGCTTACAACTGTTTCTGATAACACCACATAACATTTGTTACGTGAAGCCACCATCCCCTGACAACCAGAACTGCTAAAAGAACAGTGTTCTGTTTCATCCCGTCCATCTTCACACTCTGATTTTAGGTTACAGTGCACATGTTTCTGAAACTTAGTGTAATGACCAACAGAGCAGTTAAACACCCCTTCAGACAGCTGTTTGTGGGCTATCACGCACAGAAATAAAAGATACATAGGTTTTAATATAGTTGTTTTTTGCCGCGCAAAGACTATGTCGATACTCAAATCGAACAAACGATGAATGGAAAAGTACAGCGTTCTCTTCAAATCCAATAAACAGTCCTGCTCTAGAAGGGTTTGTTTAGTGTTCCGTAAGCAATGGGTACTTTAATACATCCTCGTGAATCCCCTTTGGGAGAGAAAAATAACGCTTGTGGAACACTAAGTAGAAAAAACTGTCCTGATGTTGATATTAATTCGAACTCTCTGGTATGGTCCTGTGGCCAGATTATTTGTGGAAAGACTACAAAATAACCAGACCATTCCTTGACATATTCTACAATCAAACCAAACCTTTTTATGTTTTGAATACTGAAGGAGACTAGTGGATAGCCTTTGCTATAGAAGTACACGTCAGCTGGTTTAAAATCAAAAAAACCTTTCTTCCAAAGAATGGGACATACAACTGACAGTGTTTTTTGATATTTCGGATATGCTGCATAGCCTAATTGTATCTCCCATTGACTAAAATGGCACTCATACTGTAAACGCTTGAGATGAACACGAAGACCAGGATACTTGCTGTGTACAACCATCTTACAGAATGAGGTGGAATCCTCACACACACCCCCATACACCACACCTGGTGTGCTGTAAACTGTGGTATTTTTGTTTTTACAGTCTGAGGCATTGACCCACAGGAACATGTCGTCTGTGTAGTTCTGGTTCAGGAGATAGTCCACACCAGGGCAGATGCTACTGGTATGAACTAAATTGACAGCAGTTCTGTTATTCATATTACTTGTCTTTCGTTCGATCTGTGAACATGACAACATCTATGCAAGTCCAGAAATATACTTACGATAAAAAATAAATCTGTCATGACAAGAGATGTTATGTGTGTTGTCATGAAGGCACTGAACATAAAACTTAAGTGGATTTTCATGTCCTTGTAGTTGATGGGTAAGGGAAGCTCACTGCGTGCAGGATGGTGTTTGTTCCTGATCTGTATGGCATACAGGAGATGCCCAAACATGAGGATAGGTCCTCCTTAACTTGGGTCAACCCTGGGGGTTGAAAGGGAAAACTTGTTTTCCGAGCGACAAGTGAGTGGTCATTGATGTAGTGCAGACAGAAAATTTGCAAGGGATTTTGTTATAGCATTGATTCCTTTGGGTAAGTGCTAGCTGGAGAATGACAAACAAATGAAGAGAAAAGTAAAATCGTTTATAAGTGAGTATGAACGACTGATTTACGAAGCCACTGATGTAATTGATAAAAAAAAATCGTAAATATAATCAAACTGTATAATGAAAAGCATTTTTGTGAAAACACGTCATTGATTTATAAAAAGAAAAAAAAAATACATATAATACACATTGCTTTGTAAATAAATATTCTTGAAAAGATTTCCTCAACTGTAGGTAGAAATGTGCTGGAAGCGGAATGCTACGGATTTTTGCGTATGACGTGTTACCACGTTTTGCTGTATAATATTTTAAGAGAAAAAATATACGATCCAAACCTAATGTTAGGACTTGAGGTTTCTGTCAACAAAAGAAAAGAAACAAAAAACAGCGTCTAACCAGTGGACTGAACCTGCATGTTTATATTTCTGCAGTAATTAGAAATGTGGTTGGAATGTGTGTGTGTGTGTGTGTGTGTGTGTGTGTGTGTGTGTGTGTGTGTGTGTGTGTGTGTGTGTGTGTGTGTGAATAAACATGGAAACAAGACAAGAAAATCCACACCCTGCATTCAAGTGATGTTGATTAATTTTGTTGAATTCTTTGTTTTGTTTTGGTACAAGGAGCACAAAAAGTGAATTTTTCTTACCTTGATCTCTTGTTTGAAGGAATAGAGCAGCTGTGCGCGCGTATGAACATGCTGTGTTTGTCATTGAGTGTGTGACAGTATCTTATTAAGATTTTAGCAGGTTCTTATGCAGTAAACTATTAACTTATTTTCAAGTGTAGGGAAAACATAATGTTGGTACTGGCAGGGAACACCAGGGCAGTGTGAACCTTCCTTCAAATGAACGTCGCCATATTTTTCCATCCTTTGATCGCAAAATACGCAGTAGGATACAAAATATAGCTGTGTCTTAGACCTTCCTGTACGTGCACCGCAGAGGGTGCAGACATCTATGAACACTATGTTGTTTGTTGTCCATCTAGACGACGAAGACCATCTAGTCATCCTGGGACTGCACCATTGGCCAGCTTGCCTCCCACTCCTGGCAAAAACCCCGAATAGTTGAGCAGCTAGCCACAGTTGGCCACTTGTCTCTCTTATTGGGCGGTTTATTTCTTAACTCTATGTATAGGTGGGAGAAGTGTATGATTAACTTTGTCAAGATCGAAGGTGCGAAACTTTCTACCCCCTTTACCCACCTACTCGAACAAAGAAAAACACACACACGGGCACACACACACACACGCACACACACACACACACACACACACACACACACACACACACACACACACACGCACGCACGCACGCACGCACGCACGCACGCACACACACACACACACACACACACACACACACACACACACACACACGTGCTTGTACTTGTATAAATACTTGTCCTCGTCACATTTCCAAGATAGTAACAAAACTCAAGTTAAATGCATGGAACACAAAATATTCTTGCCATGTTTTTTGTACTTGTGGTAATCCTATTTCAGTGCATCATTTGTTGAGAGAATGTTCTGTCTTAACTCCAGTTTATAAAGAAAATTCTATTGATATCAACGTCCAAGATATCAGTCAAGTATTGTCCAGCCCTTTTATCATAAACATTGCTACTATTATCGCACAATCTAAAATTGCCAAGCTGCTTTGATGCGTGTTTATTTTTACCACTAATTCAAAAAGTGGTTTTTTTTTTTTTTTTATCTTTGAGGTTAAGTTTTGTTAGTTGGAGATGACGTTTTAATTATTTTTTCGTCTAATATCATCAATGGCGAACAGACGTTAAAATAAACCACTGAACTGAACTGAACTGAACTGAACACACACGTGCTCATTAACCCTAAAAACCTGCAAAAAAAAAAAAAAAAAAAAAAAAAAAAGACACAGCAAACCCAAAAAAAACCGTTAAACAGTTTTACGAACGTGGAAAGCACATGATCATGCATTTCAGGCTGTTATTTACAGTCATGTATAAGCCAGTGCCGGCCTTCTCACAAATAGTTGCTCCCCCAACAATGAGGGCCTTCATGAAATGCATCACGGTTCAAGTCATCGCATGTTCTTTTCTTTCTATCTTTCTTTCTGTCTTTCTTTTATTTTTTGTAACCAGAAACAGACCATGCAACAGCACTAGGATGCTCTGGCCCCATTGCTGTATGAAAGCCCGGGATAAAAGCTGCTCACAGCATGCATAAACAACACCTGTGTCATCCAAGCAGAAAACACCTCTCAGTATGTCTTGGCCTTCATATCCAAATCTGAAAAGAAAGACTTTTGTCCACTGAATATTGACATGCATTTCGCAATTATTTTTTTTACCACAGCAATCAATGCGATCACCTCCTTGCAAAAAGAACATGCCTAAAGACGCTACGTTTTTCGCTGACTACCTACCTTTTTTTTTGTACAGTATTGTTCATCCCTCCATGGCAAAGTGATCATCGCTGGAGACTTTAACATTCATTTTGAAGACGACACAGATGCAGCTGCAGCTAAATTTAGAGATATTATTTACATGTTTGATCTTGTGCAATATGTGACTGAACCGATGTATCTGCGTGGTCATATTCTTGACATTGTGTTATGTTTTAGCCACGATGATATTGTACTGTCAACTAATGTGTATGCCATGACCTCACGTCTCTTCATGTGTCTGTCCTCTGTGAACTTAATGCTGAAAAACCTATTAAGCACCGCACCACCAAACTCATCCGCTCCATCCATAAGATTGACAACTCAAAATTGAATCTGAATCAGACTGCCTAATAACATCTGATATGTCTCTGTCCGATCAGAACTCTTCCCTGAGCAACCTGCTCGACAGACACGCCCCCTTCCATCAGCTTACAGTCAGGGAAGACAGAGCCACGCATTGGTATGACACAGTCGCCCCGCAACTGTCCGGGTTAAAACGTAAACGTCGCCAGGCAGAAAGGCGTTGGCGCTCCACTGGTCTCACCGTTCATAAACAGATGTACAACTTTATTTAACGGAATATTGCAGACTTAGTTCAAAAAGCTACGACTAGTTTCTTCTTGACTCACATCTCAGCCAGCAAGACGTGTAGGGAACTCTACCGCAACACGAACCAAATTCTGGGCCAAAACAAAGACTGCTGCGTTTACCACTCACGTAGGTCCTTCAACTCTACCTGATATCTTTTTTTTTAATTTCTTCCGAGACAAAATAGTCACTATCTGTAATGCATTTGTCTCCTCTGGTCCGTCACGAACAACCACCACTTATTCCGGCCCAACTTTGTCCAAGTTTGAACCAGTCACCACTCAATTTGTGAAAGAGATTCTCCAGAAAAATGAAAAAAAAAAAAAGTCATGTGAACTTGCTGCTATCCCGACTTCTCTCCTTTATGAAAATCTCGACTCCCTACTACGCGTCATCACAGATGTTTTTTCACAAGTCTCTCCTGAGTGGTTCAGTTCCTGATGACTTCAAAACTGCCATTGTGAAATGTCTTTTGAAAAAAAAAAAAATCGTCGCTCAATCCAAATGAATTGAAACACTTTCGACCAATCTCCAATCTCCCTTTCTTGTGAAAGATTCTTGAGAAATTGGTCCTCCATCAATTGTCCCAATATCTTCTTCCAATAATAATTCTCATTTTCCACCAGTCAGCCTACCATGCTGGACATAGTACAGAAACTGCTTTCATCCGAATCCGGAATGATATTCTGACATCTCTTAATGTCGACAAAGTATCTGTTCTTCTTCTTCTCGACCTGTCTGCTGCTTTCGACACAATTGATCACAAAATTCTCCTTTCACCTCTGAGCACAAACTCTGGCATATGTGACACTGCACTAAATCGGTTTAGATCGTATCTGTCGAACAGACAGCAGTTCGTCATTATTAACGACAAACGGTCTTCTAAAATGTCATCAGACTTTGGCGTTCCCCAGGGGTCTGTGCAGGGTCCACTCCTTTTCATCATGTACACAACGCCCCTGACTGAGATCATTGACAGCCATTCTGTTCGTCATGAAATGTTCGCCAATGACACTCAATTTGAACATTCTGACACGTTAGACAACTATGACAATCTTGTCAAAAATCTTCACGGCTGTGTCTCTGATATCAAACAGTGGATGTCTACCAATAAAACTGAAATTAAATTATGATAAACAGAAGCTATCCTGTTTACAAAACGCTCACAAGTTCAAGACCCCCGTCTTCATGCGTCAATAGTCCTAGGCTCCACTGACATCTCATTTATGCTACTTGTTCCTGACCTTGGCTTCTCTCTCGACTCTGATCTCACCCTAAAACACCACATAGCCAAAACCTGCCGACCATCCTATCTCGAACTCCGTCGCATCAGTTCTATCAGACCTTTCATTATAGAACAGGCCACGAAGACATTGGCGTCTTCCTGCATTCTGTCAAGACTAGATTATTGTAGCGCTCTTCACCTTGGTGTACCTGCAGCCTTACTCCAGCCACTACATCGTGTTCAAAATGCAGCCGCTCGCCTTATCTTCAAGGTGCCAAAAC
>JADBJO010010368.1:37500-73479 GCA_016801955.1 Conus betulinus
GACTGTGTGCCTGTCTACACTCGATGCAATGAAATGTATGACTGTCTTGACCACCAGGACGAAGAGGGATGTGAGCACATGACATGCCCTGGACTGTTTCGATGCAGGACTTCTATTATCTGTTTGCACGGTGATCATTTATGTGATGGCTGGTCTCACTGCCCTTTGCATGATGATGAATTACTGTGTGAAACAACATGTCCGTTACATTGTCAGTGTCAAGGTCACTCATTTCAATGTGGTGAGCCATTTCTTTCATCGTTCTTTCCTCAGCTCCGTTATCTTAATGCCACAGGTTCTGGCATGGCACTGACTGATGTCAGCCACCATTCATATCTTATTCATGTCATCCTTGCCCAGTGTTCTATAAATCACATTCCTGTCATGGTTTTACAGAATTTAAAATTCCTTGACATCAGCAATAATCACCTCGTGGAAGTCAGCCTGTCATCCTTCCATCGTCTGGAACGTCTAGAGAAATTGGTTCTGTCTAACAACCCTTTGATCTCACTCTTTATAGACCAGACAACTGGTTATAAGCGGAGCAGACTTACGTCTTTAGACCTGTCATATTCTACACTTACACTGTTTGATCCCCAAGTCCTCTGGCCTTTCTATCGCATAGAAGAACTGAATTTGACATGTACTTCATCCATTCACACCTTCGTCAGCATTTTTCCGTCCCTGCCTCGTCTGGCCGAACTCTATCTGTATGGGAACCCATTAAAAGAGTTTCCAAATGACATATTTACACACATTTGGCATTCATTTTCCATCTATACAGAGAATTACAAACTCTGTTGTAATGAGATTCTACCTCTTGCTTGCATTTGACAGCAGATATTGCTTTACCCCCCAAAGACGATGTATCTTCGTGTAAAGATTTACTGCAATCATGGACATATCGTGTGTTTCTGTGGCTGATGGCCTGTCTGTCCCTCTCTGGTAACATGTTCTGCTTTGCGGCACGGTTGTTCGTAAGAAACAAAACCTCTTTAAGTGGCTTCAGTTTGTTGTTTGTCATCAAACCTTACCATGGCCGACTTCCTAATGGGACTCTATATAACCATCATTGGAGCTGCTGATGAAAAGTTCCGAGGTCGATATTTACATTATGACGACACGTGGAAACACAGTGTCACATGTCGCGTAGCTGGCTTTCTATCTTTGACGTCCAGTGAAGTGTCAGCTCTGGTCATCTGCCTTATCACGCTGGATCGATTTCTTGTTCTTCGTTTTCCATTCAGTACTCTGCGATTTGTGAGAGCATCAGCTTCAGTGGCTTGTCTATTCAGCTGGTTGGCTGGTTGGCTTATGGCTGCGTTACCTTTACTTCCGATGACAAAGCACTGGAAGTTTTACAGTCAGACAGGGATGTGTATCCCACTGCCAGTCACAAGACAAGACTTTGAAGGAAAATTTTACTCTGTCGGTGTACTGATTATCTTTAATTTTACTTTATTCCTGCTAATTTCATCTGGTCAGACCTTTATCTTTTGGTCAATACAAAGCAATGCATTGAGAACAAACACCACCAGACTGTCACAAGATATGACGATAGCCCGGCGGTTGATCAGTATTGCTATGACAGATTTCACGTGCTGGTTTCCGATTGGACTATGTGGGATATTGGCATTGTTTGAAGTTCCAATTCCAGGAGAAGTACGTGTGGCACTAGCTATATTTATACTCCTTTAAACTCCGCTCTTAATCCTTTCATTTATACGTTCAATACATTTGTGGAAAGACGAAGGAAAATTCAGAAAGAAAAATTATTAAAATGGCTGGAAGCTAATGCTCACGTGCTCTATGACTCTCTGGGTATATAAGTGGCTCCATCCTCAGCATAAAAGAACGCACTCACCTCTGCGAATCTATGTACGCTAATGTGCATGTTATCCGCACTGTTTGGATGCCTGCATCTCTTTGCCTCTCTTTAGTTTCTTTCTTTGTCACTGTCCCTGTTTCTCTGTCCATTCCTGTCTGTCTGTCTGTCTGTGTCATGTGACGTAGCCTCACATGGCGACATGTGACGTTTCGTCGCGTACGCCCTTTATTTGATATGAAAGATTTCCCTAAGTAGGGAAAAGGAAAGATAAAAGAAAGGACAATTTACGTGCCTGACCAGTGTGATCGGTGTCACTGTGGCTATAGACGTAGGGTGATTATTGGTTGAATCGATTAGGAAAATGGAAGGACGTTGCCCATTGGTCAAGTAACCAAGGGCTGGTAATGCGTAGAGTTAGATGAGTACTCACTGAATATGTACTCAGGAAAGAGTGCAGGAAGGAAAAATAAAGTATTGGAAGAAGATGGCTTGGGGACACTGACAGACAGGTTGTTGGAACTGCAGAACGAGATTCACCTGTAATCTACCATTACCAGGTGAGGTATAGACAGATGGGGAGAGAGAAAGAGAGAGTTAAAAAAGGAAAAAAAGGGGAAAAAGAATTGATCATTATTCAGATTTTGAAATAGATTACTTACACAGACTTCATTCGTGTTTCAGCCTTCCCGGTGCTGTGGCAGCACCAGTAATGGGATAGGCGACTGTGGCAGTCACACAAGTATTTGGGCTCCAGTGCTGTGGCAACACCTAATTGACTCCAGGGTTGGAGAACCTAGTTGAAGAGGACAACGACTGCAGCAGTCGTGAGAGAACTTAATGTGTTTGTCACGTTCACCGACTATGATTTTTTGATTGTCCCCCCTGGGTTGGAACTCAGATATTGTTCCTATATTTTAAGCCATCTTTAATTCTTCTTTGGAAAGTGTATAAATTGTTTCTCCATTGAGGAGGAGAAACCTGCAAAAGAAGTTCTTGTGAATTACTATGTATAATGAGATGAAATTTGGTCCCAGCTAGTGGAACTGTGGAATGTTTGTATTTCCACTGGAGTGGAGGAACAGAATATTTGAAGATTTGGAAAGTTGTGATTATCGTTTCGTTTAGTAAATTATTCCCTGGAGAGGAGAGAAAGAAGAAGAGTTATCGTAGTGCGCCTTCTGGTTGTTTAGAGAGACTGCGTGTGCATGGAGTGAATGCTGACTGAGCTGAGTGCATGCATTCATTTGTGCTCAATGTGACAGTGGTGACCCCGATGTAGGACTAGGTTGTTTTTTTTTTTTTTTTATTACCCCCTCCAAGGAAAATAATTAAGATTTACATTTGTGCTTTGTGCAAAGAAAAGTTTTGTATAATTGATTAATGTGATTACTGTTTGCAGTTTTTATTTTTCATTTGTTTTTGTGTATGTGTGTTTCGGGTGTTTGAGATTTCTTTTGGTTGCTCTACTCTGTTAAGAGTTTTTATGTTTTGTGTTTTTTTGGTAGGATTTTCTTTTTGACCCTTTCCCCCCTCAGGACCGATAGCCTCAACCTCCTCTTGCTCGTACCTGGCAGCAAGGGGGCAGGGGGTTGAGGAGTCGCTGTCCTTCCCCTAGAGCATTAGAATTTGTTTTGTCCCCTTCCCCCACGACTGATAGCCCCAACCTCTTCTCTCCCTGCTCTGATTTAGCAGGGAGGCATGGCGTTGGAGAGTGAATAGTCCCTCCCTCTTTCATTAATATCTATTTCTTTCCCTTTTCTATCGTTTCATTTGAATTTTTCCCCTTACCCTTCTGATTGTGGGATCGACTTCACCTCCGTCACTCAACTAGTGTAGGTGGTAGAGCTGATTACCGCTAGTCCAAATAAACATCTTTTCTTTCTTTATTATCTTTTGGAGTTTTTTTTTTTGTTTATTTATTGCATTGTATTGTTAGTATATTGTGTGTAATATTATTTGAATACTTCCCCGTCTCCAGCTTTACGGGAGACAGTTGCCATTGGGGTGCTGTCTGAGGGTCTCTCTCTCGCTTTTTCTGATTTCCCCTATCTATATTGGACCTGTCTATTCTTTCAATTCCTTTTCACCCCCTCTAAAAAAAAAATCTCCAAACCTTCTCTTCAATAGGCTCCTATCTAGCTTCTTTTCATCATTGTCATCTTTTAGGCAGGATTTCCGTTAGTGTACGTTTTCTCCCCCTCTTTTTAATTGTTCGTTAATTCATTTGTATTGTAACTTTATATTTACTTAGTGTTTACAGCGATTCATTTGTTTTGTGAACTCATCTATTTTTGTTTTACCAAGAAACTAAGTAAGAAAGTAACAACTTCAATAAGAACAGTTAAGAACATAAACACTATAAAGAATTTATTTTCGGGGGAAAAAACTTTATATTTTGTCTGTTTTCTTTTGATTGGGAAGAAAGAGCTATCAGTATTGGATTTTGTTATTTTTTTTTTTAGCTGTCTTTTTCCCTTTAGGAAAGAATATTGGTGAAAATCTCTTTTGGAAAGATCACTTTGTCAATTCTTATAAGTGGTTTTCTTTTGTAAGCCTTTATTACTTTTCTGTTTATACTGGCATTTAAATTCTTTATTTGTACACACTGTACCAGCTTTTTTCTTTTCTTTTGGAAACGTATATAACATCACATATCGCCTTATTTTAGTCATATTTAGTCATTGTTTCTTGTTTTTGGTAACTATTAATGCTGGAAAACTTTGATGAATACATATGAGAGGCCGAGTGTTTAGGCTTTGAAGGTGAGAAATTAGCAAACTATGAATGTCAGGGAGAAAAGACAGCAGAGAGAAGGGAGAATGAGAGAGAGAGAAGTGGAGATAGAGAGAGAGAGAGAGACAAGGAGAGAGAGAGCAGAGAGAGAGAGAGAGAGAGAGAGAGAGAGAGAAGAGAGAGAGAGAGAGAGAAGAGAGAGGGAAAAAAGAGAGGAAGAAGAGAGGGGGATAAGAGAGAGAGAGAGAGAGAGAGAGAAAAAGAAACAGAGAGAGAGAGATGGAAGAGAGGAGGAGAGAATTCTTTAGAGGAGAGAGAGAAAAAGAAAAAAACCAAAGACAGAGATTCTAAAAAGATTAGAGTTTGAGAAGAAAATAACTACAGAAAGAGATGGAAAAAATTTTTTAAAAAATTAGAGTTTGAGGAAAAAAACCAACTACAGACAGAGAGAGAGGATCAGGAACGGCAATGTAAATTGAGACAGCTTGAATTAGAGACTGATGTGGAAATCAAAAAAAAAAAAAAATTACAGTCATCAAGAGAACCTCCACCCACCTCCACCGGTCGGTTCCACGAGTACATTTCATCCGAAGTCAACACATTCCGAAGTTGCCGCCGTTCGAAGAAAAAAAAAAACCGATGACATTGACAGTTTTCTTTTTCGGTTCGAGAACCACGCTACATCTTGTGGTTGGCCGAAGAAATGGACATTGTTTATCGCGTCGCTGTTTAAGGGAAGCGCTTTGGCACTATACCACACGCTCGCGGCAAAAGAAGGGTTGACTTGGGACTAATTAAAAGAAGAACTCTTAAAGAAGTTTCAGTCCTCAGCTGACCCGTTTCGTCAGCGATTCTGATCAGTTCGTCCTGAGAAGGGAGAATCACTTTCGTCTTTTTTAATGAGTCACTGTTTAGACAGATGGATAGAGTTAACAAAGATGAACAAGACTTTCAAATCACTGCGAGAGTTTGCTACTTCAAGAGCAACTTTTTCAGAGCGTCAGCAAAGATTTGGCCACTTTTCTAAAGAAAGACAGTTCGATAACGTTAACGAAATGTGTCAGATGGCGGATCAGTATGTATTGCTCATCCGGATCAAGGTGTTGCCCGCAAAGGAGATTCGTCTCTTTTCGACTCTCACGCGGCATTTCAAATACATTCTGGACAAGGGAAACTATAGAAGAGGAAATCGCACTCATTCCAAGGTCCTCACGGTTACACGTCTTTTGCAACAGACAAATACCTTTCCGCGGTCAGGGCTATGTCGGTTCTGGCGATTTCCTTCAGTACCAATACTCACCACCAGAAAGACCTATTCCTTTCCGAGGGCGTGGTGAACAACAACCGCAGACCCTTTGGTCCAGTTCATAGACATGGTCGAGGTTCACAGATTGACAGTGACCAGTGGTCTGCCAACCAGACCATGCGTTTGCCATTTTTGTGAGGGCAAATTCCATTTAAAACTTGACTGTCCTTTCAAAGGAAGTGGAACAAAGACTGGGTTTGTTTCCACTACGTGTGAAGAAGGTCTTGTTTTGGCGCCAGATCAGTCCATTGATGGTCTTCTTTTTGGAGGATTGTGTCATTAATGGTTTACAAAGTTCTGTTTTGCGAGATACAGGGTTGCACCACAGCTGGTGTAAGGAAATCTTTTGTTCTACCGGTCCAATATCTTGACAGTGTTCAGAGATGCAGATCGTTTGGTGGAAAAATGAAACTTTTCCACTTGCAAAAATTTCCGTCGATACACCATACTACTCTGGGTCGCTTACCACCTGTGTTATTGAGAATCCAGTCTGCGATTTGATTTTGGGAAATCTACCAGGTGTCGCGACAGTACATGGTGGTGCCGGAGGATCTTTCATTCCTTGTCTCAGTACAAGATCAAAAGTTGTAGAGCAGGGAAAACCAACAAAAACCGCTCAAGGTTTCAAAACTGGATGAACTAAAAGTTACGCCAGACGTTTTGAAGACAATGCAGAGAAGCGACGAGACACTGACGACTATACTTTCTACTGCAAAGCAAACTGACTCTGACATACTAACGGACAAGCCAGCGTACATACTGGACTCCGACAGTAGAAATCCTCTACAAGCATGTACCTGGACAAGACGACAAACTTTCTGGAGTGAACTGCAAAGTGAAAATGGCAAATGCTGAAAAGGTATTCCATGTAAACATGCTAAAAAAAGTATGTTGGTCGTACAAATGTTGCCATTAACCAGTCAATTGAATGGATATGTCCAGTGTCTGGACCAGATGTGGCTATTACAGAAATCATTGGTTCTGATTTTGTATCTGATGTCACATACAGAGACAGAGCAAAGACTGTGCAAACAACAAATGTGGGATTGTTAACATCTACCAGCATAGATGATACTGTACCTCTGCCCACCCTTTCTGTCAAGGGAGAAACGTATATCATGATGGTTTTTTGTGTGATGATTTACCTTTGGTTCAGAAAGAACAATTGGAAGGTATTTTGAAGGACTTTCAGGATGTCCTGACCGATACCCCAGGGACAGTGGCATCAATTGAACCCCATACTATTCAGTTGAGTACGGAAAACCCAGTCTGAGTCAAAACATACCCCCTCCCATTTGCGAAAATACAGGTTGTCGAAAGAGAGATTCAAGTTATGCTCGGGTTGAAGGTTATTGAACCGTCCTTACCACCATACAGCTCTCCAGTTGTATTGGTGGACAAACCTGATGGCTCGGTGCGGTTTTGCATCGATTACAGGAAGTTAAACAAAATCACTGTGTTTGATGCAGAGCCTATCCCGGACATTGAAGAACTTCTTTGTCAACTGTCAGAAGGAAAATATTTTGTCAAAATAGACTTAACTAAAGGGTATTGGCAAATCCTGATGGCTGAAGCAGACAAGGAAAAAAACAGCTTTGCAGACACCTTTTGGACTGTTTCAATGGACGAAAATGCCATTTGGATTACAACACGCCCCAGCTTCTTTTGCCAGAATGATGCGCGCACTAAAACTTCATAAGTGTGGAGCAGTTTTTTTTTTTTTTTGATGACATTTTGCTTGCTGCAAAGTCATGGACTGAACTTCTTCTGGATAACGTTTTTTTTTTTTTTTTTTTTTTTTCTTTTCTTTTTTTTTTTTTTTTTTTTTGTAAACTCCGGAATTTTTTGTCTGACGGCTAGACCATCCAAAATTCGTACTGGATTCAAGACTCTTGAGTTTTTGGGGTCATGTCATTTCTGTTAAGAAAATGACACCAGAGAGAAAAAAAAAGTAGGAAAGATCTTGGCCTTGAAGAGACCCACTACAAAGAAAGCAGATAAGATCACTTCTTGGATTGTGTCCTATTACAGAAGATATGTACCGCACTTTGCGTCCTTGACAGCCCCTTTTGAGTGACTTAACAAAAGGAACAAAAAACAAAAGAATCGTCTGGTCAGATGAGTGCCAGAAAGCTCTGGAATGTGTTCAAAACACTTTCAATTCCTTCCCTGTGCTGCTCTTGCCCTCTCTTTCAGAGGATTTTGTTTTGAGAACTGATGCCAGCTCTAAAGACATGGGATCTGCACTTTGGCAAGAAAAGAATGGATTGTTACACCCTGTGCAATATGCAAGTAAAACGTTCTCTAACACACAAGTCAAATACTCAACAATTGAGAGGGAGTGTCTTGCCATTGTTTGGGCTTGTGAGAGTTTGCCAGATTCCTTACTTGAGACAGTTTCGGTTACAAACCGACCACAGGCCATTGACGTTTTTGCAGTCGTCCAAGACCAAAAAATAGCAGGCTGTTAAGATGGGCTTTGTCATTGCAGGAGTTCAAGTTTGACATTGAGCCATTACCTTGAACTCAGAATGTCATGGCAGATTCTCTGTCCCGTGCGTGAGTGCACAGTATCCTTCGTGCAGCTGTAACTGCATAAAGAAAGGAAAGACTGTTTCTGCTCTTTGTTTTCATTGTGGACAGACTTTTTTTGAGATTTTGGCATTGTTATGTGTGCTACTATCAATCTGAATTAATAAAGTAGTTGTGTGATTGATCTTTTTCCGAAAGTACATATATATTGGCATTGGTGTCTCATAGTAGAGTGCTACTTTGTGAATGTGTGCAGAATACTTCATTTTATGTGTTACAAGTGTTGTGTTTGTTGTTGTTGTTGTGTTGTTGTTGTTTCACGTCGGTCCTTTGTGAAGAATGAAAAAAGTGTTTAACTTTCCAGTGGACTGCTATATTGTATATTCTTGCTGGAAGAAAGACTTTTCACTTGGCAAATTTTTCTCATCAAGTGAGTCATGAGGAAATTTTCATTTTGTGAGGATTTTCGGACACACGTTTATGTGAGAACAGGCAAGGAAAACTGTGTTTACATTTTGGTATATATATAAACATGATTGGCATTTGGAATGATCAGTATCATTATATGTTCTTCTTCGCGTCTGTGTAACTTGTGATTTGTGATTGGGTATAAATTTGTTTTTTGTTTTAAAAAAGAAAAAAATCGGTTTTGCATTTTTTTTTTCAAACCAAGATTTTAAGATGTGAATTTGGATCTTTATGATGTTCATAAAGGTTAGTTCTATGCATTGATGGACACTCTTGTGTGATGACAAATTGGTGATTGATGGCTGAAGTTGTATATTAACTAGGTATGTATGTGTATTTTTAAAAAATTCTTGGCGAAAAAAGTTTTTTTTTTTCACCCTGGGATGGGGGGTGTCATGTGACGTGGCCTCACATGGCGACACGTGACGTTCCGTCGCGTACCCCTTATTTGATATCAAGCATTTCCCTAGGTAGGGAAAAGGAAAGGTAAAAGAAAGGACAATTTACGTGGCCTGACCAGTGTGATCGGTGTCACTGGTGGCTATAGACGTAGGGTGATTATTGGTTGAATCGATTAGAAAATGGACTGACGTTGTCCATTGGTCAAGTAACCAAGGGCTGGTAATGCGTAGAGTTAGATGAGTCCTCACTGAATATGTACTCAGGAAGAATGCAGGGAGCAAAAATAAAGTATAGGAAGGAGATGGCTTGGGGACACTGACCAGACAAGTTGTTTGGAACTGCAGAATGAGATTCACCTGTAATCTACCATTACCAGGTGAGGTATAGACAGATGGGGAGAGAGAAAAGAGAGAGTTAAAAAAAGGGAAAAAAAAGGGAAAGAATTGATCATATTCAGATTTTGAAAAAAGATTACTTACACGGACTTCATTCGTGTTTCAGCCTTTCCCGGTGCTGTGGCAGCACCAGTAATGGGATAGGCGACTGTGGCAGTCGCACAAGTATTTTGGCTCCGGTGCTGTGGCAACACCTAATTGACTCCAGGGTTGGAGAACCTAGTTGAAGAGGACAACGACTGCAGCAGTCGTGAGAGAACTTAAAGCGTTTGTCATGTTGACCCACTATGATTTTTGATTGTCCCCCTGGGTACTCAGATATTGTTCTGTATTTTAAGCCATCTTCAATTCTTCTTTAGGAAAGTGTACAAATTGTTTCTCCATTGAGGAGGAGAAAGCTATTCTTGTGAATTACTGTGTATACTGAGATGAAATTTGGTCCCAGCTAGTGGATCTGTGGAATGTTTGTACCTCCACTGGAGTGGAGGAACAGAATATTTGAAGATTTGGAAAGTGATTATCGTTTAGTGAATTATTCCCCAGAGAGAGAGAGGGAGAAGAAGAGTTATCATAGTGCGCCTTCTGGTTGTTTTGGGGAGACTGCGTGTGCACGGAGTGAATACTGAGCTGAGTGCGTGCATGCATTTGTGCTCAGTGTGACAGTCTGGCTGTGTGTTTGCCTCCTTTTCTGTCTGTCTGTCTGTCTGACTCTCTCTCTCTCTCTCTCTCTCTCTCTCTCTCTCTTTCACCCTGTATGTGTGTGTGTGTGTGTGTGTGTGTGTGTGTGTGTGTGTGTGTGTGTGTGTGTGAGAGAGGAGAGAGAGAGAGAGAGAGAGAGAGAGAGAGAGAGAGAGAGAGAGCTTTTACACATACACTTGCTGATCAACTGCTATAGGGGAGGTTACAATTATCTTTTGCTCGATGCCACTAAGAAGCTGGTGTCCCAGACTGAAGTTTGTATATTTGGTGGCAGGATGTCTGGTCGTTGGCAGGAATCATGAGCATGGTTCCAGACGGAGGCTGTCCTTTCTTATTATTCTTTATCACCCAAACTAAGTCTGTCCTCACCTTTGTTTCTGCTTAAATGTTCTCCAGCCATTGGTTAGGGTTCTGTGTGGACTGATGTCTTTTCTGTGGAGCTGGCTAGTTGGCCATGGACGTTGCTTCTCTTTGCATCTTACCCCACCAGAAAAAGCCTGTTTTCAGGTCTACCAGGCGGCCTTCTTCATGCTCGGATGGCGAACGTTCTGTGCTGCATGAGGCTGCCTCAAGGAGGGAACAGGACGAACATCGCTAGAGCGCTGCACGATTCCTTTCTACGGTCCTCACTGACTGCAGTTGAGAGGGCAGTTCTTCAGTCCAAGCCTGACAGGGGGGGTGACCGCCACGTGAATCTAGAAGCATACCATGGTTATCACAGTCAGTAAGTGTTCTATCCCCGACCACCCCATACCTCCAGGTGGCGTCTCCCGTCAAACACAGGATATTCTAATGGAAATTAATAGAATGTTGTATAAATTCATTTGGCAACGGAAACAGCAATCGTAGGGCTTTCGAAAAAATGAAAAAAAGGTGAAGATAGAATCGGAAAATGAACATAGGGGTTTGAATATGCTTAGCATTATTGATCTCCAAAAGCGCTTCAGTTTGCAATGGGCTGGAAAACTATACTCCTTAGTGGAACAAAACTGGAGTTTCATACCGAAATTGCACTTGAATGAAATACTAAACAATATGATATATATTCATGATCCACTGTAGATCAAAATATGCACAACGCATGAACCATTTAGAAAATGAATTTTGGAAAAGCGGTTACTATTGCATATTTAGACAGTAAGAGGCCAATAGAAATCGAAGAAGTGAAACCATCCAACGTTTGTGATCAGTTATTATTCTTCTGTGATTTGATTAAGTATAAAAGAAAGGTGCAGTACTTCCATAAATGGCAAGAAAAGGGAATAAAATATGTAAGAAATCTCATTCGTGCCAACGAATATAGACTGCTGCGACTAGAAGAGATAGAGACATTGTTATGATGTGAAAGTGCAGATACATTATTTGAATATCATGTCCTGTGCAATGCCATCCCAGCATCATGGAAGGTATGGATAGAGTCAAACAGGAACTCTGGAGATACTCAAGAGCCAGGTTGTTTTGTGGTGGTTTTGTTGTTGTTGTTGTTGTTTGTTGTTTGTTTGTTTGTTTTTTTAAAAAAGCAAGCTTGTTTAACATGACACACCCGAAGAAATTAATATAAAATGGAAAGAAATAATTTCCTAATTGAAAGAAAAATAACTACTCAATCCTTACCTCATGCTAATGAGTTTTGGCGCAGAAAGCTTGGTGTTGAATCAAATAAAAACGTATGGCAAACATGACAAATGAGTGTAAAAAAGTATATATCTTAGAAACGGAACCAAAGCTTTGTGGTAGTCTAGTCCTAGTACGTAGCACGCTGTTCCTGTTCTGTTCAGGTATTTTGATTATATCATCTACAGTCCTTATAACGGTTGTAATGTTTCTTTCTACCTTACATATACATACTTGGTCTTCATCAATTAATCTACAATTAACTTTTCCTAAACTTTTTCTTAAATGATTTTCCCTGATGTTGCTCTCATTATAGTTCCCGTTATAACTGTTCTCGTAATTGGTGTTCCAGAATTGTGTATACTTGTTTTCATTATTTATTCCGTTTGACGTTTTAAAGGTTGTTATTGTAATTGCCTTAGTCGTATTTGATGGAAATTGTGTCAGTCTCTTATTAAAGCCGTGTGTTTGTGTGTGTGTGTGTGTGTGTGTGTGTGTGTGTGTGTGTGTGTGTGTGTGTGTGTGTGTGCCAGTATAATTAACTTCTCATTGTTCCGTATAGTGAAATAGTCTGCTACATCTGCTGTTTTCAAATACAGTTTTCCCCCATCGAAAAAAGCGCAAAGCTATCATCAATTCTTCAGAACGAAGCAACCAAGCTGCGACTTTTTTTTATTTATTGAGCAGCAAACAGAATCATCAGCTCTGAAAGGTGATCTATCTATCTATCTATCTATCTATCTATCTATCTATCTATCTATCTATCTGTCTGTCTGTCTGTCTTTATCTGTGCCAAAAGGCGTACAAGAGAAGACGAGAAAGAGGTGATGAAATAAAGTGTGTCAAAAGAACAAGTAGAATGCATTGTCTTGAAAGGTCTACACCAGATAATCAATGTGTGAAAAAGCAAGACAATGTTATGACTGGTTTCCGAGTACATTGAAATCATGTTGCATTTCATGACGTATGACAAACATCAGCGATTACAACACAATCATCAGGGTTTTTTGTTTGTGTTTGTTTGTTTGTTTGTTTTGTTTTTTTTGTTTTGTTTTTTTGGTCGGATTTTGCTTTTGAAACTCTAGAAAACAATGCATTTTATGCAGATGATAACAATGTTTTTGTCTTAGCAGTACCAGAAAAGAGTGGTGCCAATCAATAATGCAGGTATTAGAAGGGTTGTTTGTTGTAAATCACTGATGTATGTCATAGTATTTATAGAACTCTTAACTGAATAAAAAGATTTCCGTTCAAGATCCACAGAAAAAATGCTCTCATCTAAAGAAAAGCATGCAATCAAGTTTTTTTTTTTTTTCTTTCATGTAGATGTTTATTTGCCAGTAAAGTTCTTGTTGTTTTTTTTTGCTGGAAATGAAAAATATGACAATCGTCAGGATTACACAAAATTCAAAAATGTCTCGAAAGGTGTTTACCATGGACTGTTACTTATCTGTAGTTTTTCAATTCCAGTCATGGAAAAGTATATTCAAAAACAAAGCTTGCTTGGTGTAATACGATGCAATGTTGCCTACATGAATGCGTGCACACTCGCGCACTGAAGACAGAGCTTGAAGGAAAGACGGAAACATGATAGTGTAAGAGCTGCTGCTTTCTTTTTTTTTTCTTTTCGTATATTTCTTTTTAATAGTAATGGACATTTTTACAAATTTATTGGATAGATCTCTCAATATCTTCCACCTGGTTATAAGGTACATTGTGTTTTTCATCATACAACAGAAATAAGGCAGAACCATACAATTTTAATGCTAGAGTTCAACCACATATACCTTTTCAAACCCAAGACTGAGAATAGGTATAGCAATTGTGCATTGCTCAAGTTAGTAATGGAATGTTTTGTTGACAAAATAATCACAAGACGAGACTGTAAAATCCTCGATACATTTGGAAAAAAAGGGGGGCGGGAGGAAACTGACACTTCCATCCATCTCGCATCAAACCTAGTACATGCACATGTACAAAATGAAAATGCCCCTTTCAATACAGTGTATCCCACTCCCAATAAAATCAAGTATGTGGGTTTTGAACCTGAAAATCGATGATGTCAACATTAGCAAAGTTGACTTTGGATTATCCAGTGATTAACCAAAAATGAATCTATGAAAGAATCAATTGGGGAAAGTCAGGTAAGCCTACTAAGCTGATGGTGAACAATGGACATCTGTGTGACGAAGCATTTGCATCCAGTTGAATCTTCACTTCTCTTTTGAAAGCCTTAACTGGTTTCTATGAAGCTTGCACATCGTGCTCAAATATGGAAAAGTGCATCAACGTGATTAAGCATTTTATCATCATGATTATGATGATTTTGCATCTGAAATATACACGTTCTCTCCAATGACATGCAGCCGATATGCACACGATAAGTACACTCACCCATAGCGAGCTCGTCGTTGATCGTGAAGCACCTGTTCATCTTCATCCTCAGCCGACTTCGGTTTTCTAGCGATTCTTCTGACATCTTCTGTTTCTGCTCCCCCAGTTCTTCGAAGTGGTCAGGATTCTTTCAGCTGCTTTCTATAGTCTTCAACAGTTGCTTGATTACTCGCGCTTCTGTCAGCATCTTTTTTTGGGGCTTTGAGGTCAGCAAACTGTCGCTCAGCATGCTTCTCAAATCCCCCATCAGACAAAATGCGAAGATTATATGCCATCGCCATCTGGTTTCAAAGAAAAATAATTGTGAAACTTTGATTATTCCAAAACACACACAAAACACACACACACACACACACACACACACACACACACACACACACACAAACAAATCCCCACCCCCACCCATTTATAAAAGCTGTATTCATAGTTCAAAGAAATGAAGACAAGTTCCTTAAATTTGTCTTTTATAGTCATGTTATTATAGAAACCGTTCGTAAATAGGAGATTTAAAAGGCGATAATACTAATAAATCACAGCGTCACAGATTAAAAAAAAATTTGTGTGAAATAAAGAGAGAGAGAGAGAGAGAGAGAGAGAGAGAGAGAGAGAGAGAGAGAGAGCAAAAGGAATCCCTAAGACCCCGTGTAAAGCTTACGTATGTCATCAGAGAGAGAATCAAAAAGCGGAATGGAGGTCGAACATCTGTAGTTTGGGTTAACTGTTGCAATGGAGAAATAATGACTAAGAACGGGAAACAAACAGTAGAAGTGAAAAAAATGCAATGAAATCCTATTTTAAAGCTCAGACACAGAACTGGCATAACACTGACTCTGTTATTAAAACGTTAACACAAACACATTTGTCCGTTTAAGTTTGAACACAATGTCCACTGAGCGTAAAGAGAGACGAAGTCGCTTGAAGAATGTAGCTGATGAGAGTTCACACATGAACATGTAGCCCCCCTCCCTCCCCCCTCCCCCTCCCCCTCCCCCCCCCCCCCCCACCTCCCCCCCCCCCCCCCCCCCCCCCCCCCCCTCCCCCCCTTGCCCCCCCCACGTAGGACCATGAATGCCCGCATCGAGTCACTCGCACGCAGGTTTGCAAGTACGCGCACGCGTGTTTGTTTCTCTCTCTCTCTCTCTCTCTCTCTCTCTCTCTCTCTCTCTCTCGACCGGACACATAAACGTATATATTTACATATACAGTCACAACGCGCGCGCGTATTCTCGCGCGCAGACGGACGCGCGTGTGCGCATGCATGCGCGCGTGCGTGTGTGCGCGCGCATGTACGCGCGCGCACACACTCTCGCACACACACATATAGAGAGCAGATACAGAAACACGCGCATTTGATACCTGCATTCACGTGCAATCCGAAGCGCTTGTACTTGTTCTTACAAACACACCTCATTGCGCCCAGTAGTCATCTTGAATTACGAAGCTGTTGTTGTCCTTTGTGATTTTCATTATTCTCTTCATAAAAAGAAAAAGGGAATACAAAAAAGAGAAGAAAACAATGATGATTACTGGTGATATGTAGTCAGAAAGTGAACTTGTACACCGATTGTTGATTATAAAATGTGATTTTTTTTGTCGAGTGCTGTCAGATTTTGCTTTTTTTCTCTGTAATGTCGATTTCAAATAAATGTTTGCCTTTCTCCTCTTCGAACTGCACACATGTTCGCATATGATAGTCAGAGGAATGTCTTTTTTTTCAGAACTGTTTTTGGATATTTTAACTTGTTTGTTTGTCTCGTGCGATTTAGGGTAAACACGTCTAGTATGTTAAATAGACGTGAATTTTTTGGAGACCGTTTCCTATTTGTGGTAACTGGTTCGATCCTTTTCTTATACCAGACAAATGAAAGAAGAACAAAACGAAGGATGAAATTTTCCAAATCAAATGCGAAACAGCATTTTAAAACCGTAAACATGAAATAGTTCAGCCATAATGCAATAGTTTAAAAAAAAAATGAGGGCATAGCCGGAAAATTTTGATCGTTAGCAGACGATGGAAATAGAAAAGCGAATTTAGCGTGAAATGTTACAACGCGAATGCCGTTTGGCATCGGGCTGGTATGTACACCTAGTACAAGGTGATTTAAACATTTAGTGTTGTGGATTGTTGCATATAGAGTATTTTTTTTTTTTAACTCACACTGGTGGGACGTGACGTGGTTTGAACTCTTGTTTTCTCGCTGCCATGCTTGCTGAAGATGGATTGCTTCAGGTTGTCCGTTTTGAGAGGTCGGAATTTCGAGCGTTTCATGACTTCAGTCTTCAACTATTGGAAGAAAGCATGTCTTTCGAAGTTCATAATGTGTATGCTGTAAGCTTTCATACTTTTTTTTATGCAATATCAAAAAAGAAATGCAACCAAAAATAGGCTGGGAGAGGTTTCATTTTTTTTTTTCACTGAAGTGTGGTACCCTCCCTGTGCGCACCTTTAGGCCAAGGTTTGTCCGCTCGTTTCCAATATTCTTTAGGCATTAGAAGACCGAATGGAGCTCATCACATGGCGCTTTTTAAGTGACAAGACGTGCACATTATTTTGTCCTGAACATGTTCCTGTATCACGCATTACCTGATGCATTCGTATGTGTGTGTGTGTGTGTGTGTGTGTGTGTGTGTGTGTGTGTGTGTGTGTGTGTGTGTGTGTGTGTGTGTGTGTATGCGCGAACGCGTGCGTGCATGTGTGCGTTTTCCTTTACATTTACATGTGTCGCTCGTTACATGATGCATTTAAGCGACAAAACGTGCATGTTACTTCGTCCTTAACTTTTTCCCGTGTCTACGGAGTTTGACTGAAATGTTATGACATGTAAAAAACACACACACACACACACACACACACACACACACACACACACACACACACACACACACATATGTATGCACATACGCATGTACGTACGTAAACACGCATACACACCCTTCCCCTTCACACACACCCTCCCCTAAGCACAAGCATACGTAGGTGACATCAGTGTTGTGGTTTCGAAATTGGCAATATAACAGAATAAATAAAATCAGTCTGACATCGTTATTATTACCATTTAATTGATTCTGTTCTGGTTGTTTACCATATTCCCATGTTCTTTTACATAGTTGTCTCTCAAGTGACCACGTAAAATGCTTTTATGTTTTCTTCTTTTCCCTCTCTGCCTGCAGATTATGTTTTTTTTTTCCTGTTTGTTTGTTTTTAATTAAAGTTTTCAAAAAGAATAGAGCTGAAAAACTGATGAAACATTAAATGGGTTCTCACCCATTTTTACAAATCTATTTTGACTGTCACACACCCCTGTTTGTGCACAAACACACTTGCACTCACAAACACGGTATGCTTACTTTCGTACGCAACAACGCACAATCACTCCATTCACCCAATAATAAAGAAACTCAATAATAAAGAAACGGGTCTTAATTCTTCTTTTCACTTCAGTACGTTTTTCCAACAATTATTTCTTTCTCTTCACAAGATATTTCCCAACATATAAACAATAATACAATATTCAAAGTTTTATCAAGAATCAAACACACTCACACACATGTTACACTATCAGTTCGTTTTATATTAAATAATTGCAGTAAAGACAAGTCATCTTCTTGACTTGTCGAGGAATTTTCGTGCACTGGGCTGTACCACCTCTGGATCATCACAGTCTGGATCCTCACTAGACTGGTACACCTCTAGTCGGAACACCACTGGACGCTGAGGGATTCTGTAACGAAACCCTAGGTCCAGGGTTAACCTCTAAAATGAATTTAATTATTTTTTTTTTCTCTTTCTCTCTTTTATTATTCATAGCTCCTTTTTAACTCCTTTTACATTCTTAAATAAATGTCAGCGAACCGCCCAGAGAAACGTGGACAAACGAGTCACAAGACAAACCACAACGCGTTTCGACCTCTTAGGTCTTCTTCAGGTGCAACAAACATGAAACAAATAACGAAAATGATTCAACGCCTTCTTTCTTGCGCTGAAACACAGAAGCGATCAAAGCTAAGTGCATTTTCGTTATTTGTTTCATGTTTGTTTGCCTGAAGAAGACCTGTGAGGTCGAAACGCGTTGTGGTTTGTCTTGTGACTCGTTTGTCCACGTTTCTCTGGGCGGTTCGCTGACATTTATTTTTAAGATTTGTTTAGATTTCCGCCTGCAGTCGTTTCACTTTGCAACTAGATCCTTTTACATTCACTCCAAAATCAAAATAGAATACTCACATGAGTCTTGTTCCGCCAACTTATTCCTACCTACAGTTGGGGTACAGAAAGAAATCTTTATACAACAATATTTTATTTATTTATTTTTCAAGTCTTCTTTTCTTTTCGCGTTCAACGTTCATCTTTCTCTTTTTCCCAAAGAGCGCAATATCCTCAAACCTTTATAATCATCAAACTTCTGTTATTATTACAATTTCACCTTTAATGTAATTGCTTTAACCAGTTTACAACCCAACTGGTACTCACCTTCTAGGGAATAAGCGACAAGCCTACCCTAGGAGTCTTCCAGTCTACATTTACACTCTATACTTGAGTGAAAAACTTGCCACGCCAGGCATCTTACACCCACCATGGGTTAAGCACACCCAAACCAGGGTTGCATTGGACAAGCCAGTCCAACCATGTAGCACACCCACCCAGGGTTGCATAGGACAATCCTAGTCCTGACTATATTAAAACCCAGGAGGGTTACAATTGGACATCCTCCTATGTCCGTGTCCAGAGCTCCTCTGAAGTAACAGTAATCTTCCACCCTTCCTCACATTAGGTGAACACACTTCACAATCCACTCAGCGTCCCACTCTTCCACATCACTGGTGGTTGCACTCCATGTATACAAAAGCACAAAACCGTAGGTTCCAGTCCACAATCGCAAAAATTACAAAATCTCTTAACACTCTTTTCTTTGACATGAAACTTTCCCATTCACATAACACTTTCCCCATTCGCATGACATTGACCAAATACACGGTTTTGGTATGTAATCGTATTGCGAAACCCAGCCCCGAATCAGCCGCCGTGCTCTCATCTTGCAGTGAGAGCAGCTTTTCCTGCAGACTGGGAAAGCGAGAGGCTGAAACAGGAACGAGAGCCTCGATTTTGATAAAAGGGGGTTTACCGACTGATGTCGAAAAAAAACGAAGTCGCTCTTCGTGTGCGAATGTGTGTGCTGTGTCTGGTTGCGGAATTTCATCAGGAATAAGCAAGGAGTAAGCGTTCATGCTTTTTCCAGGTGCTTCCAGCCAGTTTAGGCGATTGTGGATAAAATATTTGTCACCACAACGAGGAAAGATTTTGTTCTTTGGGACAGTTGTTATGGCATTTGCAGTCGTCGTCACTTCGAAGGGCACAGTTTCCAAGACCAACACACCTGGAAGGTAAAGGTGGAAGCTGGAATTCGGGTCCGAGGACAGCTGAAAGAGGATGCTGTGCCACTATTATAACTTAAAAAATGTATTAAAGCACTCTCTGTTCATTCGCCAGCTGCAAGTGCAAGCCTCAAACGCAACAGTGACACGGATTCTGTCAGGAGCAAGAGAGCCGAACTCAGAAACGTAAACAAGGTAAGGTTTGTGGAATGGGTGGTTGATCTTTTTGTGTTTCATTTCATTTTCAGTGCATGGTTGGTTGTAAAGATAGTTGTTGGTTTTTTGTTGAGTGTTGGTATCAGCTGAAACATACATTGCTACTGTTATAGGCCTAGTGGCAGTCAGTCAGTCACACTGCCTGCTGTCACTGAAACTGTTGCATGTTTGTGATTGATTTTTTCCCCCTGCTGTTACTGTTTCCAACAAAACTGAAGTTACGACTCTTATTCACAAGAAAGCGTCCATGTCCACAAATAACAACTTGTTGGACTCCAGTGGATAATAGTTTTGGTTTTTATTTTTCAGGACACTTCTGAACATCAGGCACCCCTGCAAGTTTGAGTTTCCGCCCAACAACCATATGCATTAGTAAGTGAATTTTTTTATCAGTATTTGGATACATGATGGTGACTTAGTGTGCATTTTAAGGTATATGCAGATGTGGTATGTCAGTGTGCCATAAACTGCCCCTGGTGAGTAAGAGAATAATGAGCTTAGATCTGCAGCTTAGATCTGATGTACGGCACGTCATGCATCAGTTTTTTACAGTAACAGGCAGAACCTTTGACTGCAACATATTGTAAAAGACCCCTCAGATTCTAATTGTCATTGTGGAACTTCAGAATTTAAGTGGTGAGAGTGAGGTTGAAAATGAGGAATGTAAAAAAAGTGTGTGTGTGTGTGTGTGTGTGTGTGTGTGTGTGTGTGTGTGTGTGTGTGTTGGGGGGGGGGGGGGGGTTACAGTGAACAGCTATATTGAAAAGATTTCTACAGCAGGGAAGAGAATTAGTGTGATGATGCAGTAGCTGACGCACTCCTGTTCAAAGGAAAAGGCATTATCTGATAGATCTAAAACAACTGAAGGAAAATGTGATTTATGATTATCACATAATCATTTTAACGTTATTTACATACTACGGTAATGTGTGTGTGTGTGTGTGTGTGTGTGTGTGTGTGTGTGTGTGTGTGAACACAGATGTATGTGTGCCTGTTTATATCAGGTACTATCTGTGTCGTGCGTACGTGTGTACATGTACATAATATGGTCAACCTGTAAAATATCGAACTGCCTGGAATGAAACATAAGCATCTGATGGCGAGGGAGGTGGTACTGTACAAGGAGCTGTAGGTTCAAACTGGTACAGCTGAACTCCATACACTCCAGTGAAATTTCACGTTCGATGTCCTCTTCGTTGGAACTGACTCGTAGCTGGGAGCATCTGCCATTATCGCCGGAAAATAGTTGAGTTTTACATCCTCATAGCGAAAGCTTTTAGGGACATGTCTTTCATTCACGGTAGTCTTGGCATTAATACGTCACTTGCGGAATCCCGACTCTCGTTTCCGTACTGTGCTCGGCAATCTCCGTGGCGAGTCACGATTTGACTACTTGCACGACCCGAAACACGGATAGAAGTGAGTTCCAGAAGAAAAGTAACACGTACATCAAAACACGCTCGATCATACTTTTGAACAACCCAAACATGCTATTATGGGTGCAGACCCCATTAACTATTTATCCACCCTGACTACAGAGATGGTTTTTTTTGTTGTTGTTTTTTCCCAGCCTGCTTCTTGAAGTGACAAAGAAAAAAAAAACAGCCTTGCACAAATGACATTCTGGACAGACCTTGTCTGTTCATTCCTACAATTTATAAAGCGTGAAAAGGCCCAGTGGTATATACCTTGTGATGGATCTCTCAGCGTCACACTTCCCTGTATGGAGTGTTCGTATCGACATGACTTTAGACACGAGTGTTGTACAGCAGAGGGGATGATGAACGTTTACCGAAACAATCCAACTGAAGTGAGTTTTCCTATTTAGATTGAAAATGCTTTTTTTTTTTTTAACTTTCTATATCTGGATACATGTAATGTAAAAATGAAATATAGGTATGAAAACTGTTTGTCACATCATTTAAAAAAAGAAAAGGTTTTATTTTTCGCGATCGACGTCATAGCATTTAACCAGCTAAGTTGTAAATATGCGTACGTGGTAACCCTGACCGTTGTTTATAAAGATTATCGGATAGATCACCCGTGCGATGCTGCTAGGACTTGAAAATTAATGATTAATCAATTAATTAGTTCCATTTACATATTTATGAATGTGTTGATTTCGTTATTTTTATCTATTTTTTTTGGTTTACATTTCTATATCCCTGTTTTTGTTTTTTTTCTTTCATTTTTTTTTGACCGAAGAATGTTTCGTGATTTAACCATCTTCATTAGTTTCTCTTCCTGGGCTTGTGTCCCCGGTTCTCTGCTGCCACTGTCCAGACATAGAGATAAGGATACAGAGCAGAGTTGAGTGGCAACATGAACACGACCATGGCCTCGTGGATAGTGTCTAACACCGTGACACCAGCTGAAATCATTAATTTGACCAGACCACATGTCAGCCAAAACACAGACTTTGTAATGGCAATCTTTGTCGTCTGGTGAGCTGAAAAATACACTGATTTTACCGGGATCGAGTTTGATTCTAAACTTTGGTAGCCGCTTGTGGATAACAATGATAGACCCGACTATTATCAAACAGAGTCCGAAATTAATTATCGATACAACCGTGAACCATTGAAATGTCTGGGCATCATTATAATGAGTAAAAAGAGCCAGACGACAGAGACCAGACTGGCCATGAAGACCCCAGTGTGACAAACCAGGCAGAAACGGTATCAGTGACAAGACGATTCCAAGACCCATTATCACACAGCAAGATGTAACTGCACAGTGTGTACTTTGTCTCTCCAATTTACCAGGAAAACAGAGGATGAAGACATGGTCCAAAGCGATAAACATGGTTATAAAAACAGACACTTTGCATGACACGAGACACAGAAAACCAGACAACTTACAGATGACGCTTTGGACCCATTCTTGTTCTTGTTGCATGTATGTTCCAGGCAGCATTTGGTCCGCTGCTGCAACGATTGTGCCCACGTGACTTCCCATACAAACATTCGCAAACTGTAAGTATCCTGTGGCTGCCAAAAAAGTTCCTTCAAAACGTTTATTGGATATAAAGGAAGCTAAAAAGCAAGCTGAATTTCCTGCTGTTGCAGATATACTAATCAACCAAAAGAAAATTCTGTATAACTGAGATGGTAACAGTGTTCTACATGACGCAAGAATGGTGTGAGGTGCTACACATTTCACTCTGGCTGAACGTTGAGGAAGTAAACTGTCACAGCAAAATCTGTAGTCGGATGAAAAGATCGTTTTAAGGTCCACTGCCTCTGTTAAAGACTCCCAGGGAAAGTGTTCAATGGGATTCCATCGGATATCGATTTCAGACAGTCTTGGCGCATGTTTAAATCCGGTACACCTGATGCTTCTGACAGCAGAAAAAGATAGATTGAACGATTTCACATGATATAAGTACAGAGATAGCAACATGTTGATAACAAAGGGATGAGTGTTTGACAAACTCACCTGTCTCAGTACATAATCAACGTGCTTGCCCAAATGATTTGTAATCTGACTTAGAGGATTGTTTGCCAAATGCAGGGCTCGTAGTTCTGGCAGCTGAAAAAGATCACCCACTTTAAGCGTGTGTAAGTGGTTATGGGAAAGATCAATGTGTTGCAAGTTGTGAAGTTTGATGCTTGAAATATTGATCAGGGAACAATTGGAGAGAATTAATTGAATTAGATATGCATTTCCCACAAACGATGTTAATGTCATCCCTGTGCCTGAGGCATTTAAATAACGAAGTTTAGGGAAAAGGTTAGCGAGAAGAGCTTTGCTACATGAGAAAGAATAACCATGACACACACAACTTTCAGGACAGGTTCTGTCACACATCAGTTCATCATCTCGCCGTGGACACTGACCCCAACCATCACACAGGTGATCTCCATGCACACACACTCTGGAATTCTGACACTGATAGAATCCAAGACAGGTCTCCGTCTCACAGTCTCGTTCGTCTTCGCTATAAATACAGTCAGACAATCCGTTACACCGAGTGTAGATAGGAAGACAGTACAGCCTCTCTGCTGTGCAACGATAATGACTGTCTGGACATGGCTCACCAACTGTTATCATCTCCCGAATGAAGTAGCCAGTGCCATCTAAGTTGATATATAAGGAGGGATTTTTTCATAAGCATGATTAATGAACTGTGTGTTTTCTGAACAATTGTTCTCATCAGAGTCGTCGACACAGTCAGAGTATTCGTTTACAATGTTGACTGTCTAACACGCATTGGCCATTCAAACACAGAAAACCAGAGCATGAGGGATGCTCACAGAATGACTCATCGCTGGCATCTGGACAGTCCTCCTTAAAGTCACACACCACAGTAAAGTGCACAGAAATTGCATCGTTATCACAAGCAAACATTACATCGGCGACTTTGCTGGCATCAAACTCTGTAGCATTGTGTTGATCAGGTATGTCGTCCATCATATGGCAAAGTAAAATCGCTGTTCTAGCATGGCCTTTGTGATCACATGAGAAAAAATGGTGTTTGAAATAACCACCACGGTTAACAGATAGAAACTGTCGAGTGCTCTTCAACACAAAGGAGGTTGATTGTAAATCAGCCGGGAAAACACGGGTAGTTACTGCACTGGCTTCTTTTGATTTTATTTCGCACAGAACGCCTTCGGATAAATGTGATTATTATTCACACTTATTTTCATTGAATCAAGCTTCAGGTGTTCAGCCCTTCTAGTGTTCTTTAGCATGGAAGCATCCGTGCCTGATTGTAAATGATCAATGTCGTAAATAGCAGTGCTATCATTCCATAAACCAAATTTACTGTACATAAAAGCTTGGAAGTACCATCCTGTTGTCAAGCCAAAAGTTACTTGAAAATATTTATAGCTTTTGAAAATATGCAGAAGGTCTCTTTTTTCCATTCTAGTTTTTACTGAAGCAGCCCTTCCATTTTTTGCCTGACATTCCTGATATAAAAGAGAGACACAAACATATAACTAGAACATGTTTTTGTTAGAACTACGTAACATTTGTTACGCGAAGCCACCAGACCCTTGCATTCAGAACTGCTGAATGGGCAGTGTTCAGTTTCATCCCGTCCATCTTCACACTCCGTCTTTATATTACAATGCACGTGATGTTGAAATTTAGCGTAATGACCAACAGAACAGTTAAGCAAAAAATCGGGCAATGGCTGTGGTCCATCACGCTCAGATATGAAAGAGAAAATATGTCTTTATGTAGTTACCTTTGTCGCAAAGACGATGTTGGTACTCGAACCGAACAAACAATGAACGAAAAAGAAAAGCCGGAACTCCAATTCCAGTAAACAGTTCCTGTCTGAAAAATAGTTTTGGTGTTCCGAAAGCAACATGAGAGAGAAAAACAATTTGTAACATCAAAGAAATAAAACAATGCTTGTCGAACACTAACTAGTAAAGTATACCCGGATGTTGATATCAGTTCGAATTCTCTGCGATGTTCCTGTTCCCAGGTTATATGCGGTACAACTATAAAATAACCAGACCATTCCTGTTTGTATTCTACGACGAAATCAAAGACTTTCATATTTTCGAGACTCACCTTGACTACTGGACTGTTTATGCTATAGAAGAACAAGTCAGTTGCTTTAAAATCGAAGACCACCTCTTCAAATGAATGACACCTACAATTAACAGTGCGTTTCGGATATTTTGGATATGCTTTGTGGCCTAGTTGTATCTCCCATTGACTAAAATGACACTCATATTCTAAACGTTTCAGATGAACACGAAGACCAAGATACTTGCCCTGCACACACATTTTACAGAAAGAGGTGGAACCCTCACACACCCCATACACCACACCCTGGTGTGCTGTGAACTGTGGTAAATTGTTTTCACAGTCTGAGGCATTGACCCACAGGAACATGTCGTCTGTGTAGTTCTGGTTCAGAAGATAGTCCACACCAGGGCAGATGCTGCTATATTAACTGGATCGACAGCAGTGCTGGAATTTAGAATGTTTGTCTTCATTTGATCTGTAAACATGAGAACATCAAGGCAACTCCATAAACAAAAACGCACAAAACAACACACATACAATTCAGATTTCAGCACGTTCCGATAAACTGCAATTTGAACTTCCAAGCGTAAGGGTCACATGGCACTGGCAATGATAGGATAGAGCAGGGCAGTGCGTCCTTAACTCAAGACAAAGCTACCATTATTCAATTCCTTGATCCCCAAGTATGATACAGGGTGCAAACTTAGGCTGTATCTTAAGTCTTTCTGCACCCACTCTGAAGACAGTGCAGGTATCTATGAACACTAGTGAAAGTAGTGAACACAGACAGACAGACAGACAGACAGTCAGACAGAGACAGAGAGACACAGAATGAGAGCTTGCCAAGATATATCTCCAATATTATAAAAGGTTCTCAAATTGCTCTTGATAAAGATTCTCTCCCTGTCAGATATTCCCTTTCCCCGACACTGAGACTGAAACTTCAAAGCACTTCTTTCGACTTTGTCTTCACTACTCTTAACAAAATGGATGGAAAGATAAACATTCTAGCATCTCACGCTAGTAATCACATGGACGAAAATATCCAGACCAGAAGACAGTAAAAATAAAGATGCATCAACGACAGATTAACAATCAAGATCTGCTTATCTCACACATGTAAATAAACAGGCAACTCGTTTGCCTTACAGCAAACAAAAGTGGTTTTTTTTTGCAGCAGAGCTTACAGGGATTTTGATGGCTACGCATCGTCTCAACTGCTTTCCACAAAATGAATTTCAGATTCTCTTCTGTTTTAACTCGAGGTTTGTGCTTGAAGCCTTACAGTCACTGGATTTTCAGACCAGATCAGATCAGACACAATACCAGACACAAGTCATGTTATTCATAAAAACTAGTTTTAAGAAGTACAGAGACACAATACCTGACACAAGTCATGTTACCCATAAACTAGTTTAAAGAAGTACAGAGATACAACAATGAGACAAGTCATGTTATCCATAAAAGTTTTTAAAAAGTACAGAGATACACTAATGAGAGACAAGTCATGTTATCCATAAACTAGTTGTAAGAAGTACTGATGTCTCTTTTTGTTGAACTCCGTCTTACTGTTAAATTTGGTGCAATGATAGTGGAGATAAAACAGCTGATGGGGCAAAGTGTTGTTCAGAGTCCGTTTTCTTAGGTTTTTACTTACGTTTACCAGAACATCATTGTTTATTACAATCGTATGTTTGAAAGCAGTTTCAAAGCATCCTGACCAGAGAGACTGATCATTGGTTGAACGTTGGCATCAACATTTTTGCCAGCAATTTTCGTCAATACAGAAACAATGTTCAATACATATTCAAGCTACCAACGCATACGTATGATTTTTTGTTTCATTTTTTTTTTTCCAAAAAAAAAAAAAAAAAGCTTCTATAGTGTTCATAATAGATGTAATTGGTTATTGTGTCATATACCTTTGACAATGACAGTTGTGTACTTGTCATCAGTTGAAACTCTGCACAAATCCAATGTTAATGGTAGATGAACACACACACACACACACACACTCTCTCTCTCTCTCTCTCTCTCTCTCTCTCTCTCTCTCTCTCTCTCTCTCTCTCTCTCTCTCTCTCTCTCTCTCACGCATGCACGCGCGCAGGCACGCAGGCACGCACGCACATATTCAAGCCTTTACCAACTTTGGTGCAGCATAGAATGGTACCACAAGGAGATGCTACTGCAGCCTGTGAACCTGTGACTTATGACTTGCATGGGCTCTTCGTGTCAACTGGGAGCCCTCCTGTATGTTATTCTTTTGATCGACGGACCGAGACCTTACCGTCGTTAAGAAAAAGCCATGATTTATCTTAAAGAGGCACTCTAGTATGAACATGATGGTTTCCTCGTTTATAAGTTTCCTTTTCGTTTGTATGACTTGTGGTGTGTGTGTGTGTGTGTGTGTGTGTGTGTGTGTGTGTGTGTGTGTGTGTGTGTGTGTGTGTGTGTGTGTGTGTGTGTGTGTGTTTGTGTGTTTTGTGTGTGTGTGTGTGTGTGTGTGTGTGTGTGTGTGTGTGTGTGTGTGTGCGTGCGTGCGTGCGTGCGTGAGTAGTATAGCATTTTGAAAACGACCCTACTGGGAAGAGGATGGAATCTATGGAATGTATGACGTCAAAGGAAGTGGCGTCAGCTGAAGTGACCTCAGACAGGATGCGACATCACCCGGAAATGACGCGATACGAGAAGTGACATCATCCCGGAAGTGTCAAAGGAAGTGGCATCACAGGAAATGACATCACTCAGAAATGACCTCATACCGGAAGGACACTTTCGACGTGACCTAAAATCGCGCGTGAAAGGGCAATTGACCTTTTTTCTCTTTTTTTTTTTTTCCTGTTGACTACGCAGTTGTGTTGGAGTATCGTTTCGTAAGGGGAAGCCACCACTCCCCGAGTCACCAATTAGTCACTTGAGAAGGAGGAACAGAGGATGGGTTAGTAAAAAAAAAAAAAATTCAGTGGAGGGTTCAAGTAAAAGGCAACTGCAGCGTGGCTCGGACGGGAGAAAGGTTACTGAAGAGGTCACCCCAAGGACAGCTGATTCGCTGCTGAGAAAAAAGTCTTGTTTGGGTCCCCCCCCCCCCCCCCCCCCCCCACCTCAAGATGGATGTTCGCTGGACACACCTGTTTACTTGCGTCATAGTGGGTGGGTCCTACTGGCTCTGGAAAAACTCATTTTGTAAAACTTTTTTTTTAATGCATCAGAAATGATGGTACCGATGCGTGAAGGAACAATATGGTGTTTTGGAGAATGGCAACCTTCGTATGACGAGCCGACAGGGGTGACCTCTACGGAAGGGTTACCGCATATAGACGCGTGGAAGGGAGATCGTAGACGTTTGGTGATCACCGACGTTTTAGTGAGCGAGACGGACGATCGCATAACGAAGTTGTTTACCGAAGGTATTCATCATCATAACGTGAGCGTAATGTACATTATCCAAAATGAATTATCGAAACAGAAAGAACGAAGAACGATCAGTTTTGAACGCCCACTACATGGTCGTATCTAAAAACCCCAGAGACGCGTCGCAGATAACGCATCTCGCGAAACAAATGTTTCCTAGGAATATCAGATATATCCAAGAAGCATTTAAAATCGCAACGTCCAAGGCGCCACATAAGCACATCGCTCCCCAAAGTTTAACACTATTTTGTTATTATAGCCTTGATTTTTTTTACTATTTTTTGTTGTCTTACGTCATGCTTATTTTTCTTGTATACATTTGGTGTTTGTTATGTTCAACAGGAGGAAATCCTTTGTTGAATGAAATACTGCTTTCCCTTTGTGGGAGAGATGGTGAGATTCTGTTGTCACTTGAGGAACTGGTGATTTTGTCTGTATATAGCTGTCTGAATTTCAGTTAAGAAAATTATGTCGATTGCAGGACATGGGTGCTTCTGCCTATATTTTTGTGTTTTTCTGCCTCCACTTATAAATATATAACATGAGTAAGTCTGTAAGGTTTTGTTCAATGAACTGCCTAGGCCTAACGGACAAAAAAAGGAGGGATGTGTTTCACTATCTAAGAGAAAAAGCGTTAAATGTGTATCTTTGACAGGATACCCATTCTGACCCCAAGCTTGAAATGTGTATCAGAGCAGAATGGGGGGTCATAAAGCATATTTTGTATCATATGTGTTAAATTCGAAGTGTTGCCATTCTCTTTAACAATAAATTAGAATTTGTGTAAAAAAAGGGTTTACAAAGGTACAGATGGAAACTACACTTTTGCTGTCGTATCCATTTTGGATAAGATGAAATTGATCATTAACCTGTATGGACCAAGTTATAATAATGTTGATTTGTTTTCGTTGTTGTTGAGTTAGAAGATAATATTAGGGATGTGGGTGTTGAAAATGTTGTAGTTGGAGGAGACTGTAACCTCGCACAAGTTTTTGTTTTTTTTTTTCAATGGATTATTTATTATAAGCATTATAGCAATGTTAAAGCACAACAGCAAGTTGAAGACATAATGCTTAGTCTAGACCTTACAAATATATGGAGAATGTCGAATCCTGAATTGTAAAGATACACATGGTACAAATCCTCCCCTCTGCAGCAAAGTTGAGGTTGTTTTTTTTTTTTTTTTTTTTTCAGATTATGTGTCCACCTTTGTCATGGCTGCAGATATTAAGGCCGGATACAGGACAGACCATCCAATGATTACTCTGACTTTAACCTTTGATAATAGTTGACTGGATTGAATTTCTGAACACACAATAAATGGTACTTGTTCCCTTGAATAGGGGAGTACTGCATACTCTTTTATAACAGCTTTAATTTCCTCGTTAATTTCATCAACGTACTGTTTTTCCTTCAACAAAAAAAAAATTACATTTCCTGAAGGGGTATAGTTTAATTTCTTTACCAAAGGTAACAGTCAGAGTAACCTTGAATGGTCTGTCCTGTGTCCTGCCTTAATATCTGCATCCGTGACAAAGGTGGACACATAATCTGAAACTACAAAAAGAAATCAACTCTACTTTGCTGCAGAGGGGCGAATCTGTACCATGTGTATCTTTTCAATTCAAGAGTCAACATTCTCCTTATATCTGTAAGGTCTAGATTAAGCATTGTGTCTTCAACTTGCTGTTGTGCTTTACATTGCTATAATGCTTATAATTAAAATAATCCGTTGAAAAAAATCTTGTGCGAGGTTACAGTCCCCTCCAGTTACAGCACTTTCAACACACCCACATCCTTATATCATCTTCTAGCTCAACAACAACAACAAAAATCAACATTACCATAACTTGGTCCATACAGGTTAATGATCAATATCATCTTATCCAAAATGGATACGACAGCAAAATGTAGTTTCCATCTGTACCTTTGTAAACCTTTGTTACAAAAATTCAAAATCATTGTTAAAGAGAATGGCAACACCTCTTGAATTTGATATGTATGATGCAAAATGTGCTTTATAACCCCATTCTTCTCTGATACGCATTTCAAGCTTGGGGTCGACATGGGTATCCTCAGCGTGAAACACATCCCTCTTCTTTTTTTTTTTTTTTTTTGATCCGCTAGGACTCGAAAGTTCATTGAACAAAACCTTAGAGATTTACTCATTTTATATATTTATAAGTGGAGGCAGACACACTCAAATATAGGCAGAAACACCCATGTCCTGCAATCGACACAATATATCGTAACTGAAATTCAGGCAGCTAAATACAGACAAAATCACCAGTCCCTTAAGTGACAACAGAATCTCACCATCTCTCTCCCAAAGAGAAAGCAGCGTCTCATTCAACAAAGGATTTCCTCCTGTTGAACATAACAAAGACCAAACGTATACAAGAAAAACAAGCATGACGTAAGACACAAAAAAAAAATGCTAAAAAAAAAAAAAAAAAAAAATCAAGGCTATAATACAAAACATTGTTAAACTTTAGGGGAGCTTATGTGGCGCCTTGGACGTTGCGATTTTAAAGGCTTCTTAGATATATCTGATATTCCTAGGAAACATTTGTTTCGCGAGATGCGTTATCTGCGACGCGTCTCTGGGATTTTTAAATACGACCATCTAGTGGGCGTTCAAAACTGATCGTTCTTCGTTCCTTCTGCTTTCGATAATTCATTTTGGATAATGTACATTACGCTCACTTTGTGATGATGACTACCTTTGGTAAACAACTTCCTAATGCGATCGCTCGTTTCGGTCATTAAATCGTCAATGATCACCAAACGTCTACGATCTCCCTTCCACGCGCCTATGTCCGGTGACACTTCCGTAGAGGTCACCCCTGTCAGCTCGTCATACGAAGGTTGCCATTGTCCAAATCACCATATTATTTCTTCCCGTATCGGTACCATCATTTCTGATACATTAAGAAAAAAAATCGTTTTACAAAGTGAGCTTTTCCAAAGCCTGTGGGACCCACTATGACGCAAGTAAAAGGGTGTGTCCAGCGTACACCCACCTTCAGGTGGTAGCTGGGGGGAGGGGGAGGAGAGGGGGTCCCAACACAAGACTTTTTCGTCAGCACCGAAACAACTGTCTTTTTGGTGACCTCTTCAGTAACCCTTCCCCCGTCCGAGCCACGCTCCAGTTGCCTTTTACTTAAACCCTCCACTATTTTTTTTTTTTTTTTTTTGTAACCCACCATCTCTTTTCCTCCTCACGCTCGACTAATTGGGTGACTGGGGGAGTGGCTTCCCCTTATGAAACGATACTCCAACACAACTGCGTAGACATAGGAAAAAAAAAAACAAAACAGGGTCAGAGCCGTTTCACGCGCGATTTAAGGTAACGTCGAGAGTGTCCTTCCGGCATGAGGTCATTTCCGAGTGATGTCATTTCCTGTGATGTCACTTCCTGTGACACTTCCGGGATGATGTCACTTCTCGTATCGCGTCATTGCCGGTGATATCCCTTCCCGTCTGAGGTCACTTTCGCTGACGTCACTTCCTATGACGTCATACAACCATACATTCCATCCCCATTCCCAGTAGGGTCCATTTCAACATGCTATACTACTTGCGTGTGTGCTTGCGTGTGTGTGTGTGCTTGTGTGTGTGTGTGTGTGTGTGTGTGTGTGTGTGTGTGTGTGTGTGTGTGTGTGTGTGCGTTCGTTCGTATGTGCGTGTGTGTGTGTGTGTGTGTGTGTGTGTGTGTGTGTGTGTGTTTCAGGAGAATCTATAAGATTTTCGAGAGTTTTCTTTTTCCCAATGTGGAAGTGATTCTCCCCTGGTATTTGGCCACTGAAACCAGTCGCAACCCGTGTGAGCTTCTCACCCTGCAAACGAGCTGTGGTATGATGGTCCAGCTTATCTCCCCTTGGGGAAAAAGACAGTAACAAAAGCACTGACTGGAAAAGACCATTTCTTTCCCCAAACCCTTCCCTCCATCGCCAGTTTGTCCCTTAAGTTTATATATTTCAACTGGAACAGATCTTGATGTTTCTGCCCCTCTCTGCGTAAAGTTTAAACGTTTGCCGCTAAGGTTTTATCATATAGATAGCTAGACAGATAGACATACAGAGAGACAGGCAGACAAACAGAGAGACCGACAGATAGATAGATAGATACAAAATTAGATAGATAGGTGGATAGATAGATAGGTACGTGTCCGTGTGTGCGTGCGTGCGTGCGTGCACGCGCGCGCGCGCGCGCGCGCGTGTGTGTGTGTGTGTGTCTGTCTGTCTGTGTATCTGTGTCTCTGTGTGTCTGCGTGTGAACGCATGAATGTGTGTGTGTGTGTGTGTGTGTGTGTGTGTGTGTGTGTGTGTGTGTGTGTGTGTGTGTGTGTGTCTGTCTGTCTGTCTGTGTCTGTGTGTGCAGGCATGAATTTTGTGTGTGTGTGTGTGTGTGTGTGTGTGTGTGTGTGTGTGTGTGTGTGTGTGTGTGTGTGTTAGAGAGGGAGAAATGGGTAGCTGTACGTCCGTGGAACAATATACACAGGCTGTAAACTACTGGACCAGCATGGGTAAGTGTGTGCTCTCTCTCTCTCTCTCTCTCTCTCTCTCTCTCTCTCTCTCTCTCTTTCACACACACACACACACACACACACACACACACACACACACACACACACACACACACATGCAGAGAGAGAGAGAGAGAGAGAGAGGCAGACAGACAGACAGACAGCTGACCGCATAGTTTTTATCATGAACATGGAGCCTTTCTCAAATACCCTGTAGGTCATCGAGCGTATGAACATTAGCTTCTAGCCATTTTAGTAATTTTGTTTCATGAGCTTTTCTTAATCTTTCTACCCACGTATTAAAGGTATACATGAAAGGATTGATAGCAGAGTTTAAGGGAAATACGAATATAGCCAGGGCAACATTGACTTCTCCAGGGACTGGAACATCAGCCAGTGCCAACATTCCACACAGTCCAATGGGGAACCAGCACATGAAATCTGTCACAGCAATACTGATCAGTCGCCGGGCTATTGTCATATCCTGTGATAGTCTGGTGCTGTTTGTTTTCAAGGCATTCTTTTGTATTGACCAGAAGATAATGGTCTGTCCAGAAGAGATGAGCAAGAATAAGGTGAAGTTAAAAGATGACCAACACACCCACCGAATAAAACCTTCCTTTAAATTCCTGTCTTGTAACTTGGAGTGGGATACAGATCCCTGTCTGACTGTAAAATTCCCAATGCCTTGTCAATGGAAATAAAGGGAAGACAGCTAAAAGCCAGCCAACCAACCAACCTAACAGACAAGCCACTGAAGATGTTGCTCTGTCAAATCGTAGAGTGCTGAATGGGAAACGAAGAACAATGTACCTATCGAGTGTGATGAGGCAAATTATCATAGCTGACACTTCGCTGGACAGGAGAGACACAACTCCAGCCACATGACAATTCAGGCTGTTTTTCCACGTGTCATCACAATGTAAATATTGACCTCGGAGCCTTTCGTCAGCAGCTCCGATAATGATACTAAAGATACCCATCAGGAAGTCAGCCATGGTAAGGTTGATGACAAACACACTGAACCCACTTACAGAGGCCCTGTTTCTGAGGAACACACGAGCGACGAAGCAGAACATGTTACCCGAAATAGAAAGGCAGGCAATCAGCCACAGAAACACACGATAGGTCCATGACTGTAGCAAATCTTCACACGAAGAGATCTCGTCTTGGGGGCTAAAGCAAAATCTGCTATCGAAGCCACGAGGCAGAATTTGACTGCAACAGAGCTTGTAATTTCCTGTATATATGAAGACTGAATGCTGGGAGATGTGTGAAATGTCAGGTGGAAACACGTCCATCGGGCTGCCATGCATGCGTAGTTCAGTCAGCTGAGGCATGTATGGAAACCTGTCTAGGACAGTATGAATGTGGGTGAAAGACAAATCCACTTTCTTGATACGATGGAAGGGCGAGAGTACATGAGGATCAAATAGTGTTAGTGTGGTATGTGACAGGTCTATGGCTGTTAGACTGTTTCGCTTGTCATTAGACGTCTGGTCCAGAAACAGTGATGCCAGAGGTTTTCAGAGAGCAGCAATGTTTTTAGTTGTAGCAGACCACGGAAGGGTTCCAAGTTCACATCTGTCAGCTGGTTATCTCTGAGGTCGAGGTAGTTAAGATTTAGTAACGTCATATTAGGAATGTGACTTATAGAACACTGTGCAAGAACAACGTGAATAAGATATGTATGGTGGCTGACATCAGACAGTGTCATGCCAGAACCTGTGGCATCCAGGTAACGCAGCTGAGGGAAAAGTGCTGCAAGGAATGGCTGACCACACTGAAATGCTTGGCCTTGGCACTGACAGTTTGAAGGGCAAGTCATTTCACAGAGCAGTTCATCGTCATGCATGGGACAGTGAGACAACTCATCACATAAATGATCACTATGCAAGCATGTCCTGGAACCTCTGCATCGAAACAATCCAGGACATGTCATGTCCTCACATCCCTCTTCGTCCTGGTGGTCAATACAGTCGTACATTTCATTACATCGGGTGAAGACAGGCAGACAGTCATTGAACTCACCAGGACAACGATAGTGGCTGTCAGGACAAGAGTCGTTGCACTTCATTGGTTCCGCTGAAAGTGAGCCAGTGCTCCATTTCTTGGATTTTATCAGAACAGGGGACGGATGATAAGACTGGATTATGATCCGCGGCTGTGTTGTTTTACTTGTGCAGTGCGATTCATCCGATTCATCCCAGCAGTCAAACAACAGATCACATACATATCTATCGTATACACACTGACCATTTTGGCACCTAAATTTTCCTACACAAGGTGAATGATTACAAAACGTCTCATCACTTTTATCCTGACATTCTGCTACGAAGTTACAGACCAGGGTGAATGATAACCTTACACTTTGGTCGCCGCAGGCAAACAATTGAATCGAAGTGACGTGATTAAATCCCCATTTTCATTCACGCCTAAGACTTTTTCAGGGAAACTACAAGACATATTAGTTTTACAACACTCTGTATACAAATTAGACTCACATAGGAAAAGCGTGTATATCATATGGTCACCACTGCATACGGTTATAGACTGGTTGTCTCACTGGAGTGCGGGTCATGGAAATCCT